>JAYMSL010002052.1:0-15217 GCA_036897195.1 Plantago coronopus
GCAGTCATTTGCAGTATTTGGGGAAAAAGTGCTCGTCTGCACTTCATGAATATGCCAAAATAGAGGGTACTTCCCCACCAGTTAATATTGAGCACACTATAATCGTCTCTGTCAAAATTACTCTACTCATATATCCGCTTCCTCTTCAAAATGGTTGGCAATAATAACATGAACCCAATGAAGAAAAGCATAGCCAATGTCTTAAAATCATATAGATCTTTGACTGACTTGAGATCAGCCAGAGCAATACCAGCCTGTGCATAACAAAACACAAGATGTTCAAACAAAGAATCAGTGATGACTAGTAACGTAGCATAACAGTGCGTCTAGTTTTTTTTTTCTTTTCTGTGTCACTGGAAAGCAGACTCCATTCAATAGGTCTATCGGGTGCAAATCGTTAAATGAAAGTTTTCTTGATGTGAATACCCAAAAAAGCAGGGAAGGATGTGGATCAATTACAGTTAAAAGCGTTAAACTAAAAGGAGGAACATAAGATGTCTTACTCTGACAGTGATATAAGCTGCAGGGATTAGACCAATTACAGTTGCCAGAAAGAAAGTATGAAATGGCACATCAACAATCGGTGATGCCAAATTGATGAATAGGTTTGGCAATGTTGGGGTAACCCTCAAAAAGAGCATGTAATTGAGCAATTTGTCTCTCCGTTTTGCAATCTGAAAGCAAAGGAATTCTAAACCATTAGGTATCAAAACTGACTGGAGAACTTTAGGATTAATTGATATTCAGAAAGAAAAATGATAATGTAAAATCAAGAAAGTACCTCCCCCTGAAAATATCTCAGCTTCTCAGGCCACAGCCAGTTAACAATAGGCCTGCCAATCATTTTAGATAAAAAGAAGCATGATGATGCACCAGCAGAGGCATTGAAAACCACCAAAAAAACGCCTCTAACGACACCAAAAAGCGCTCCGGCTAGTAATGACATGAAAATTGTCCCAGGTATCATAAATGTCTGCATGAATATGTAGGTTGCACAGTAACCTAAAGTGAACTTTGCTGGGTATACTTGAGCATATGTTGCAAGATGGTCTCTGAAGCATAAAATGTAAGTGTCACTTAATGCAGGCAGTATTAGTTCACTAAAATATCCTTGCCTTTACTAATAATTCATACCATTCAAGACAAAAGAACATTGAAACCAAAAACTTTCCTCAAACATCTAAAAGAAAGTACTCTGAATACATGCGTCCCTCACTAATAAATTAGTTTTGCAGTATATTCCTGAATTCAAAAGTCCTCCCACTTTAAGGGTTTCAGACAGCGTTGCCCAATTTATGTGAGACAGTGAAAATGTATGCTCAAGTTCAAATGCAGTTGGGCGTTGAACATAACAAATCATACTTTGTGGATCAAGAAGCCTTAAAATGCTACAATGCTGAACTGAGGCAAAAAGCCCGTTTAAGTACCTAAACATTCAAGAACTAACACAGAGAAACTATAAAAATGATCAGTCCTTCCCATAAAACATTTCTAACAATGACGAAACAAGCTTGTATTGCATTCAAGATACACCGGCAAACCTAAACTATCATGATCCATAGTTCCATACTGACAGTTGGAGTAAACTGAATCCGATCCACGAAACAGGGAATTCATAGTTGAGTACTTGAGTATAAAAGATGAAGAAACACCATGACACTAGGGAGGGCCTCAATGAGTGGAGAAAGATCAAGATCTAGCTCATCCAATGCTATTGATACCTATGGAAGTGAACTAGATGATTCCCTATCTCGTTTGTTATAGGATAGTCACCCCAGTTAGCCCACACAAGGTTACCACGTAAGTCCTCCGGAACATTACAATCTCCAATTCCTACTTCTAGTGTTTATGTTGCCATCCTATCTAGTTACACTCTCAATTTCGAACCACGTTCAATCGAATACACTTCCCTAGCAGGCCTTACGCACAGATCATATACAAATCATACTCAAAATCTTCTGAAAATGAGTGACCTATAAAAGAACAAGCTTATACTAAATGATCACATAAAAAATCAACTCAATTTCAATATCCCTACTGCACAATTAAGCATTGAACTCATCAAAAGCAGAATCAAATCACGCAAAATTCTCAAACTCAAATGGCAAAACAATCTCACTTGAGCAAGCGAAGATCCGCGAGAGAACGAGGCAGCTTCAGCACCTCATACTCCGCCACGGGCATGGTGAGGTAAATGCACAACAATCCAGTAGAACACAGCAAAAACACTCCCAAAGCAGCTGCAAACTCAAATCGCGAGAGGGGAAATCTACCTTTGATCTTCTTCCCCGTCGGAGATTCCACATTCAAAGTAACATCATCCCTCTCCCTACCGCCGCCGATTTCCACAACCACGCTCCGCGGCGCCGCCATGGGAAGCGGTGCTGCTGAAGCGAACAATTAGCTGGAAAAAGTTTACAGATAGCAAAATTGCAAGCTACATTCGTTCAACTGAAGCTGATTCGTTGAATTGCTGTTACAGGAAACGGATTTGGGGTTGATTTTGGTTTCTTGAAGGGGAAAAATGGAATGATTTGATGGAGAAATTGATGTATTGAGATTTAGCAATTCTGGAGTATGAACAGAAGCTGGGATATGAAAGATCGCTTTTTTGTCAGATTTAGCTTTTCAACAGTGCTAACGCTTTTTGTTTCAAAACGTGGTAGATATAGATAGGTCAGTTCGATTTTAGGTTCAATTAGTCGGTTTGGGTTCGGATCTGGGTTCAGAGATCGAACTTCTTTAGACATGTAGATCAAGTTCGAGTGATTGTTTCTCGAATTTGAGAATATTCGTTGATGTTAATATCATTCTAAGATTAAGATTCGATTACGTGTTTCACTCTCAGGTATAGTAGGTATTTTAGTTTTCAAATTCACGGAAAAGTAAGAATATTTAATTCATGAATAAACAAATCATCAATCCGACACTCCAAACTTGAAATCCCAATTCGTGGGCGCACCAAACACCAATTCGCGATCTGAGTCTTCATACCTGGCAAAATGAATAAGTGAAGAGAAAAATGGATTGAATGATATTCTCCTACGCTCCAATTCGCCCCTAACCCGCGTTTCAGTCTTCAGTATTCAGCGAATCGTGTTTCAGAACTTAACGAATTAATTTTTAAAAAATTGAGAACTGTGCTCTTATAATGAACGTATTACACTCCACACTGTGTTTCAAAAATTAAAGAATTAGCAATTCGTAATTCTGAAAAATCGATTCACCAAAATAAGAGAACCGCGTACCACATTTAGGTTCCACGAATCAAGTAACATTGGTTAGGATTAACCAATTCTTTGGGTTAAATATGTTGGTTGAACCAAGAAAGTAAGTTCGGTACGGGTTCAATCGGTTACCGCGGTTTATATAGTATTTTAAAGCATTTGTGTAAGAAAATGGGGTGAGAGTGATACCACTAATAATAAAGCCTTAACATTAAGATTTAAAAGAACAAAAGTTTATTAATCATTGAACATGTCATTACATTAGGTAAGGAAAACAAAGTAGAAGGAACTTCTGCAATTATGGAATAGAACATCTGTCTAGTTCTTCAAGCAGTGGCACAAGAACTGTGAAAGACAGATTCATTTCTGATGAGGCTTAAGGTGAACTGGGAGCCCGTAAACCGGTGTAGGAGAAGCATGGAACACTATCTTCTCGTTCGGAATAGCTTTTTCCAGCTTGAACCTTGTGACAACATTGTACATGAAAACCAAGACTTCCAGTCTAGCATACTCTTTTCCGGGGCACATTCTAGGTCCTCCTCCAAAGGGTACGAACGTGAAAGGAGCCGGACCACTTCCTTCAAATCTTGAAGGATCAAACTTTTCGGGCTCTGGGAAGTACTTTGGGTTCTTGTGTGCTGAATGTACTGTCCAAAATGTCTGCAGTTTGTGCTTAAGAATAAGCAAAAGTATGTTTTCCTAAACATTGTCTTGTACTAGATAATTGTGATCATAACAACATACCTTCCATCCTTTAGGGATAGTAAAGCCGGCATAAGTGAACTCTGTTGTGGTTTCTCTGAAAGCTCCTTGAGCAGGCGGAGTTAGCCTGAGAGATTCACGTGCCACGTTCCATGAATATTTCATTTTTTCGATATCTTCCCATGCCAATAGCTCACCAGGACCTTTTGACTTTGCAATCTCCATTTGTTCTGAAAAGAAAAACATGCTTGTTAACACATTTTGCATCTGTGGAAAGAATTTGAGAATGGAGATAAAAGTTCGGCTGCAGTGTATTCGAAGTGAGAGTGGTTTTACCTTTCAAAACCTCTGCGTAAATGTGGGGCAGCGAAGCAAGGTAATTCATGACAGAAGTGACTGCAGAGCTTGTAGTCTCGAAGCTAGCTACTAACAAACCGATAATATTGTTAGAAATCTCCATTTCACTCAGATATTGACCATCTTCATCAGTCACCAGGAGCATCTTCGACAATAAATCTCGACTCTCAATTTCCGAATTCCCCTTATTCTCCATAAGCTCCTTCCTCCTCCCTTTGATAATCCTCATGAGCTCTGCACGCACCAATGCACCTCCTTTGATAGCACCGTTATAAGCTGTGCCTGGAAAGTCAATAGGCACGGAGAACATCCCGTTTGTGACAAGTGTAAATGGATCTGCCAGCTTCTTTATCTCCTCTGGATCCACAATGCTTAAAAACAATTTGCAAGCGAGCTCAAATGTGTACTTTTTCGATAACGAGAAAACCTTCACCGTTGTATTGGGTGTCCAGTCGTGATCCATGTGTTCGCGAGCCAAGGCGTCCATGACTGGTATGTACTGTTTTTGAGCTTCGGGCTTCAGGATGTCATGGTGAAAGCTACGCTTTAATGCAGAGACTTCTTTCAAGTTACTTTCGATATATTCAGGGAATAATAAGGCCTTCTTCATTGACTGTGGCCACCAGGATGTGAGAAGCTTGTTTTCGTTCATGAAAAGGAACTTGTTGCCTTGCGCGCCACAGAATATCGCCATTTTCTCTCCCAGTAAGGAAGTTCGGAAAACATCTGGTGAGTACTTATCCATTCTGTCCTTGATATACTTCTGAGGGCCTAAGAGAGCAAATTCCATGTTTTCTCCTAGCATTGGCCACCCGTCTGATCCTGGTGGATAGTTTTTCGTGTCTGCAGAATTCCTTTTACGGAAAGATGAGATAAGATAGAGAGATATCGGAAGAAGTAAAAGAGGAAGAATGTATGGTAAAAAGGCCTCCATGCTTCTTGATCTCTAGCTGTTTGAACTATGAGTACTGAGTAGATGTGAGTGTGACTTTCTCATGTTTCCGGATCAGGTATATATAGCTACGATAGGCTTCAGATGATCGAAAATTTTGTTCTGTATCTTGTCATCTCTGAAGCTTAACTCAAGTACATCAAACATGAGACAAAATAAAGTATTTCTAGCTGGCAATGTTGCATATCCTGGGTTAAGACAAAGTCTGGTATTTCAGTTTGATTAAAGAGCAGCATATAGCTTTCTTTATCCTTGTTTTTGTCTTCTTTAGGCCACAGAATCTATACATTTACTGTATACCCCTGATGTTTTAGGAAATAAGCGTCGAAAGATGTTCGTAGAAATTCAATATTCCATTACAAGAAAAAGAGTCAAAGCTCGAAAAGACAATCAGCAATTTAAGCTAGCCTATGCCCCAATTCGCAGAACAACAGAAGCATGAGTCAAAAGCAACAATTAACACAAAATACTTGCAAAAGTTCAGTAGATTTACATTTTCGGTTAACATCCTAATATATGTTAAGGCATTCTTGCTACAAGTCAGGAAGGCATTCAAGTAAGCTGTTCAAATGCTCATCGTTGTGGTTTGTCAGAGGAATGTTTGAGCATGAACTTGATGAGGGTCCTTGATGAGAAGCAAGTAACTTGTCGAAGCTCTTCCAATCACTGTACTGATCATTACCATAACTGCTTTTCTCATCTTCCATGTCTTCATCGCCCACAAACTTGTTATCATTCGTTGTGAAACTAGCACACATTGAGGGGCTATCTAGCTTCGGAAGCTCAACCATTTGATTGTGGCTAGAAAAGAGACCGGTGTGTGATGGAAATGGAGGCTGATGATGAAAGTTTGGCCCAATATTAAAAGGATCAAATGTTTTCATCATAGGCCGGTAATTGCTGCTGTTTCGAATATTGCAGCTATTGTTCCAGGCCTCGAAACCTTGCTTGTGACTTGGACTTGGCTTCTTAAATGCACGGCAGACCACCCATCCTTCCTCCTGTTATACACACAAGATTAAAAAGAAACGATCGATTTTCATGAATTTCAAGCAATTAAGGTGAGCCTACCTGAGGAGGTCCATGTTCTGAAGTCTGGAGACGATATTCATGCATGATCCAATCACTTTTCCTTCCATTCGGTGCTCTGCCTTTATAGTACACCAATGTCTTTCTCATTCCTATAATTTTTTCTTTCGACAGCACTGCCTTGTCCCTCCCTGTGGCCTTCCAGAAACCAGAAGCTGTTGCCCTGTTAGTCCTCGTCCCAGTCGGATACTTCCTGTCCTTGTGACTAAAAAAGTACCACTCGTTCTGTTCTTCGTATCCCAACTTGCATTTGTCTACAAAATCAGAAACATACATCTTACTTGATGATCGTAAACACACATTCCAATCAAGACTAGGCCTATTGCAGTATTACGCAAGCAGATACAACACACGCATACCTTGAATATCCCACGGCTCCATTCTGTAGAGATCAAACTCAACAATAACATCAAGATCAATCTTCATAGAGTTAATCTTCCTCCTGAGATAGTACCCAACAAGCTCCTCCTCAGTGGGGTGAAACCGGAATCCTGGAGGCACACTCACACACGACTCCATCTCCATTCCTGCTTTTCGTCTCCTGATCCTGCCAAAACTGTCGAAAGACTATATGTTAGTGAAAAAAGAGTAGGACCCAAGAAAGATTTCGAGATCAATTGATGAGTACACTTGATCATGAATGATTTTGAGGTTGGTAAAGCAACTTTTTCTTGATGGAATGCAGATGATGAGAGGTATTGAGAGTAACCTTCACACAAGAGTGTAGTATTGGTGAAATCTGTCTTGTGATGATTCAAATGATATCCATTCGTGAGCACAATGAAATGATGGTCCCAACAGTGTCTTGTGCATGTTGTTTATATTAGGAGAAAGATGGCAGACCAAATGGTGATGGCTAGCCTAAAACATCATAGGCCAATGCATGTTTAGTTGCACTAATTAAAACTAGGTAAGCAAGCTTGTTAGCTTTGACACCAAAAGTTAGCCATTTGTGGCCGCAAAAATTGACATGGGGGTATATTTGATATCTTTGAGTGCATTCTACTCCATGCTTCCTGGTGCACTATGGGTTTTCACAACCACCCTTGTTCCACAATATTTTTTTGAAAAAGTGAAAACATCATTCCAACTCATAATATAAGCTTCTGATCTGTCACCTCCCCTAACGCGCCAGGCTTATGTTTCTTTTCGAACGATTACTGGTTCATTAAGACTTAAACCTGTATGTTTCTGTGACTCATATGTTGCTGTTAGGTTTCTTGGTTATGTTATCTGAAAATAATCACAGTTGACAGCAGAAATTTTCGATTGATTTCTGGTTCGTTAAGACTCAAACCTGGATGTTTCTGTGAATCATATGTTGCTGTTAGGTTTCTTGGTTATATTATCTGAAAATAATCACAGTTGACAGCAGAAATTTTCGACCGATTACTGGTTCATTAAGACTCGAACCTGGATGTTTCTGTGAGTCATATGTTGCTGTTATCTGAAAATAATCACAATTGACAGCAGAAATTTTCTACCGATAACTGGTTCGTTAAGACTTAAACCTGGATTTTGCTGTGACTCATATGCTGCTGTTAGGTTTCTTGGTTATGTTATGTGAGAATAATCACAGGTGACAGCAGAAAAGGTGTTTGGGACTTTGATGCTGCTGCTACTTCCTGGATAAGGTTGACAAATATATTAATCACCTGTTTGATATTGTTTAATTGTCTGGTGGTTGTCATGTAACTTTCACCGACCCTCATGATCATCTAGGAAGTTGATGATGTTGACACCAAAACAGAAAGAAAACAACTTCTCTAATTCGATTGATTCGATGTTGTTAAGCGAAATCTCTTGTTGTATTTGCGCGTTACATCAGCAAGAACGGAACGAACTTAGAAATGTTAACTTGAATCATATTTACATCAATTGGAATTAGGTTCTGTATAACACCCAAATTGTACAACTTTAATAGCTGATACATTTATCTTGTGTAGATAACTATACTCTTTTACATTGGTAGAAAGGGAAGGTAAATTTTCCAGAGTGGACTAAGAACAAAATTCATCTGGTCTAAACTCTAAAGGAAATTTCTTTGGAATGAACCAGATGAAAACCTGGAAGTTAGTCCCTGAGTCATATTTTCGGGGTCAAGTTTGACGTTTAGCCTTCCGGCAGTCAAATCCTTTTCACGGTCCCAAGGTTTCCATGGATGGTTTTCCTCCCACTCCTCTTTTGATGTTGATGACTCTTTCTTGGACTTCTTCTTTACGCGGCTCTTTGTTGATTCCCTATGCTTCTCCACCAATGATTTTGATCGTTTTTCTTTGTTGTATTTATCAACAAGCTCAGCATCAGGATTCACTTTCTTCTCTAGTTCATTTGAAGCAAGTGCTGCAGCCTCATTGTAGGCCTCCAAGTAGCTGAAACAAGTGTGTCTCAGGTCAGAGTTGGATTCTCGAAAAGCAATAATAGCAACCTTAACTCATACTTTAAAAGGCAAATTTACATTTCATGATAATGGGAAGGGAAGTGCTTAAATAAACACGTACTTTGTCTTGGCTTTTTGGGCTCTTTCTGAGGGGGTATCCGTCCACATACTAGTATCACCACGCCCTTCTTTAGCATTCTTGCTAAAAGCTCTTGTTGACTGTGTGGGCACACCAGCAGGCTGAAGAAGAGAAAATTATTTTCAGAATGTAGATTCAATTGAGATACTGACAAAACCAAATTGGCGAATCCTTCAGCCTTATTGTCACACTAATACATCTAATCAAACATCACAACTTTATCTAAACTTCTAAGAGTAGGAAAGACAAAAGCATAGAGCATAGTAACCACAGTCGGGAAGTTCAGTTTTGCATTTCAACTTACGCATTGATATATATTCGTGAATGAGGACATACAAAATAGATAAGACTATAATATATGTTTGGCAAGAAGAGGAAAACCGCATCCTTAAAGCTCCATCATTTGAACAATAATATATTTATGGCAATATACAAAACAGATTACCATATACAAAAACCAAGAAGGAAACATCAATTCCACTTACTTTTCTCTCGGGAGGTAATGAGGTCATCCATTCATCCCTTGAAGGTGCCATTTTTACGTGCACCTGAGCCAGGAGCTCATCATCCCCCTCCATCGATATACCTGCCAATAATAGTGTATATTCTCATATCAAGATCATTTCCTTTGCTAATGGAAGATCAGGTGGTATTGAGATGTTACATAGATGATGAAGAATGTTTGCAAAAAGATAAACTTTAAGGTCTTAATACCATCAAGAAAACTAAGTTGAAACAAAGATTCGATATTTTGGATCATTAATTCACTAGCACTACGTTTGATTCACTTTTTCCTTACCTATTTAGGTATAGATACTATGGAAGTAATTTAGAAGTGCCGAGTTATGCAGATATAGATTAAAAAGAGCTGACAAAGTACATAGATTCTGTTGCTATATGAACTTGATAACAGAGTGCATAGATTTAGTTGAAAACAACAAACCTTGTAGCCGCCTCCATTGTGCAGCTTCTATCATTTGCTTGATCTCTGCCTGCATTAAGCAAAGACATTCAATTAATAAATCCACCACTTCGTAAAGTCATACTATCGAAGTACGAGAAATTTACCTGGCGTGCTTCTTGTTCTTCCTTAGCCTTAATCTTGTCATCCAATGCTTTGCGCTAACCAAAAAGAAAGAGGTTCTTGTTAGGATGTAATCCAATAGACCAACTTAATCAAAGACACTTCCCCAGCTGGTTGTAAGCATATTATAGTAAAAAGAGACGGGGCACTAGTCGGTCCTCCAACTTAGGTGGCTACCATATTTGTAACATCTTTCTTTCTTTCTTTCTTTGGGGGACGTAGGGGTTTGGTTTGTTAATTAGTGGAATTAGATTCTATAACTGTAATTTAACTGATATAAAGCCAAAATTATTTTTTAGTACAAGAATAACAATGTTCTAAATTTGAATCTACAAATTGAGGCTAAAATTTCAAATTCGCAAGACACAAAGTACAAGGGCATACAGTCTTTTAACGATGGAATGGATATTAAGAACTTGTACCCAATAATCACCTATTTATCAATTAGATAAACACTCACCTTATCAGGATCCTGCAAATCCTTAAATGCCTTATTTAGCTTTACAAATGCTTGTTGTGCTTGAGGGTGAGAGCATTTGTCCGGATGAACCATTAGAGACAACTTCCAGTACCTAAAGTAACAACTTGTCAGCAATTGAGTTTGCCCAGAACAGGATATAATAGTAGGATGCAGAGTGGACAAGAGTAAGAGGACAATGCCTAATTACTTTGAGCAATTTAGTAAAACAATTTATTATTTTCAGTAATACGTATAGTTTAGAGCATTCAATTATCTGAATTCTGAGGTATGAATGTTATAGAAAGAGATAACATTTTTATTATATCTTGCAGTTCAAGACATGTGAGCTATCAGCACCCTCAAAATCAATTAACAGCTTTACACCAACCGATTACCAACCAACTAATTGCATTCAATAGAGTTATTTAAATTTTCATTGTCAGTATTAACTATAAGCACAAACTCATCATAACTAACAATCTACACCAGTTTAAAATGGTATTAATTTGCCCCAGTACTGATTCATAACATAAAATTGTTATGGGGCAGCAGTTATTTAGCAGCGATTATGATAATACCACTATAGCTTGATGATCAAATAAAAAACACACATATACCTGTAACATAGCACATATAATGTTATTAAGATGTTTGTAAAACAAGTTTTGAGAAAGAATAACAATTATCAGATTGCAGCCATCATAATTTCAATCATCGAAACTTTTTCTGGTTAAGAGAAGAACTGACTACATCAACGTAATGACTTTAAAGATCCTAAAATTAACTGACAGTAAAACGTTCAGCAGATTCTAAACAGAAATAACCAAAAGCAAGATTAAACATTTACATATAATATCCTACCAGAGAAATCACATGTTGTAAATCTACCCAAAACTTCCAAGTATACTTTGAGTCATCAACCAACGATTGGTAGCATAAACGATTACAGTTTCCGAAACAAATAAGTAGCATGCATACTCACAGTCGTCCACAAAATACCATCACATACCTCTTCTTCATGATTTCAGCAGGCATGTTGTGGTTGACTCCAAGGACATCATAGAGACTACTCTCTGGAGCAGCCATAATCCTCGTAATCTAACAATATAGAAAACATCATGATTAAATGATTGCAAGCTAAGTTGAAGTTCATTATGTAGCATGATATAAATTGCAAGAAAGAACATATAGTTACTTTAGGTTTTATGTTTCATAATAACAATAACTAGGGGGATTTAATGCGTAAGGGTAAATATGAGGAAAAAACAGAATTAAACGTTTTGGGTGATACTGAATTACAGAGTCACTAAGAACAAAACAGAAACAGAGAACTAGAGAAGAGTACCTCTTCGAATCGTTCAGCTTCATTTGAAGATGCAGCTTCTCTGACAACAGCAGGAGGCGGTGGTCCAATAAATAAACCATCATCTCCGTCCAACTCAGCTTGCCTAGTTTTTTAATCAAGTTGTTAGTATATCATTCATAACAATAAAGGCTCTTTAGTAAGAAAAATAAATTGATGCCAAAAGCACAAATAAGCAACTTATTTAAAGTGATACCTCAGTTCCGCTTCCGCCTCTGTTAGTTTGGCTGCCGCAGCAAGTAAATCAGCTGAAGGCATTGCAGGTCCCATTACCCTGTAATAACCTCGAACATGTTACCACCAAAGCACAAACAGACTCCATCAAAGCAAATTATAGATTCTGATACGAAAGCCAGAAACTTTTACCTCCGTCTTGGTCCAACACCGTCATCCTTCTCCCCCTCCACATTTTCAGTGCCAGTTTTGCATTCAGCCTCTGGTTCCGGTGCATGCGCTTTCGTCTCCATATCCACACCATCAATCTCCTTTGCAGGCTGTACGTGAGAGCTGATAACCGAACCAACAACATCCAATGTAGGTGCTTTATTCTGCCGCAGAAAGAATTGATCACCCTTTTCTTTAAGGTTCAACGATATGAAGAGCCGCCTAAGTTGCTTGGCCAACGATTTATCAAGTAAATCCCCTATATCAACAGCCTTTCCACCGTCGATAATTTGCAATATCTAAATATAACACAATTAGTAAGCTCTACTTTTCAATGCTCAAGACTTCAAGTACATCATGTCCATATGCAACTTTAACAAATTCAATATAAAAGAAAGTACATATAACTAAAATGTAACACAAAAACAATATTGATAGCAATCAAACAGCATTAAAAAGTTCAAATTACCTGCTGCAATTCAGCAGCAACAGCTGGAAACTCCTTGAGAATGAACTTGACAACCTCCTGCGGATTCTCCAGCTCCGGTTCGGATTCCGATTCCGACCCGCTGGATTCATCCGAATCCGAATCATACTTCCTCTTCTTCTTCTTATCCCTTCTTCTACGCCTCTCCCTTTCATCATCTCTGCTACTATGTCTCCTCTTCTTCCCACTATCTTTTCGAGACCTTTTATCCTTACGGCTCCTCTCGTGGCGGCGCTTCCGGTGTCTGGAAGAGCGTTCGTCGTCTGATGAAGACGTCGCCGAGATGGACGAAGATGAGTCTGAGGAATCAGACGAGTATTTCCTCGTTCGTGATTTCCTCGACCCTCCCATCTGCTGTTAGCAGTGATTCTAGCTCGGAGAAGGAAAAGGTTGCGACTTTGATTGATTGGTTATTGAACTGATTGTGTTCCAGGAAGAAGACGAGCTTGAATCGATTCAGAGTTGCAGGGAGATTCAAAATTAGGGCAAGAAAAGCCCCCAAAATTAAGTTGATCCTGTTTATTTTGAATTTTGGATTTATAATTATTTTCGAAAATAAACTCGAGGACAAATCCTATAGTAAAATTTTCAAATCACACCCTCTTATACATATTTTTACTGTTTTTTTAACCGTTCAGATCAGTTTATTCAACTCAAATTCGGCTAGTAAATTTTATATTTGAAATAAGTTTCGTTTAAAAAAATTTAGCTCGGAAGAGCACACGTCTTTACAGATAACAGTTTTTGTATCTTTTTGATTATGTGTGATTTTGGTTTTGTATTGGTTGAATCTATGTTTTCAGTTCAGGTTTGCAGGTTCAGGTGTTGGTTGGTTTAGGTAGTCTTCGAGTTTGGTTCAACTCCATATTGGTAGGTTGGTTCAGGTGAGTCAGGGTGCGGGGTCTCTGGTTCCGTTCTTCTTATTTAGCTTCGTCTACATGTAATGAAGATGGGGCATGAGTAGAACTGTTCGTCGTATATGTAATTGTTAAGATTGTGATAGGTTTGGATTATAACTGCTGGTGTTTAATTCTCGGTTAGGTTGGTCGTTTTATTGAAGTCTCTAACTCTCTGTAATCGATTCTGAGAGTTTGATGTATGAAAATTCCGTCCGCAACTCGAATAATGTTTAAATCGAATTTGACGTATGAAAATTCCGTCCCCAACTCCCTCGAATAACGCCACGTATGAAATTCCAACCTCAAATCCAATATAAATTTGAAAAGTAGAAGATAGTACTAACTATATAATATGTCATTGTCCATATACATCTAAAAAAAAGTGTCACTTTCTTTGCTTTCTTAAAAAGACATATGAACAACTTCATAACTTAGTGCATAACAGCTCAAACCAATTAAAGCCAAGTGCGTATATTTATTTTGATTGATGATTGATACACATACAAACCTATATTCTAATAAATCCTTTCGTAGCCAACTCAATCACCATGAAACCAACGTCTCAACTACTCACATTCTTACAACATTCACAATGTCATCCTATATATCTCCCACAGATTTTGTAGCTTACATATCCACTTCCCGATAGATTCTGTTCATTTCACCTTAAATTCAAATTTATCCACTTCAGTTTAATGTATATAAGTTACGTGATTGAAATTCATATGAATATGTTCAATTCAGTTCAATTAAGATACATTCAGTTCAACTTAAAAATTGAACAAATTGTTATAAACAATAGTGAAAGTTATCGAAATTTGAATATTTAACACGAATACACGATATCAATGTTAAAAAAAAGTCACGTCTATCACAATATTACTCGCTTTCAATCATCGAGTTCCTCGTCACTCACTTCAAATGTATACATATCACTCAAAAAAAATGAAGGAAGAAGAATTTACAAGGTAAATATGAACTAATTAACACCAAACTAGAAGAAGAGTAAAAAAAAATGGAACAAAAAATTACCATGCACGTTTCTTGATAGTCCTGCGAGAATTATGCAGAACAAAAATCTTCTTCAACTCTTTAATAAACACAAACACGTTCGTCTTCTGCCCGTTGGCCTTACTCAGCTTCAACGCCCTAACATTCACACACCTCATATGCACTTCTCTCCCCGGCGAAGCCGCCGCCGCCGCCGCCAAAACCTCCCCCTTCTTCACATGAATCTTCCCACTGTTCCTCGGAAACTTCTCATCCAAGTCCTCCCACAACGCATCCATCTTCTCCTCCTGATCGAAACACTCGTACCACGCCCCCGTTTCCCTAAACGACAAGAATTCGTGTCCATCGTCTCCGTTCATCACTAACTCCTTACCCTTCGACATAGGAGGGGCGGACGACCAGAGAGGCGGGGGGTCGATGGAGCGGGGCGGGGGGGGGGGGGGGGGGGAGGAGGAGGCCCCCTCCTAGGGAGGACTAGGACTGGGGCAACCAGCCCTGAGGTTTTATGGGTTGGGGGTGTAATATATGGGGGGGGGGGGGGTTGGTTTTTGGTTGGGGGGTTTGCTCCACGGCCACAACAAGGGGCACCAATGTGGTTTTTTTTTTTGGGGTATTTCAACTTTTTAATAATAGAAAATATTACCTGTATATACAAAAAAAAAGGGGTTTAAATTTTGATTGTT
>JAYMSL010002053.1:0-15216 GCA_036897195.1 Plantago coronopus
ACGTTTGTGCTTCTGGATGTAAGGTGATTACATCCAGATAAAATTGCTGTGTTCTTGTGTTGCATGCTTTACATTCCGCTGCATATTTAGTCTGTCTTCGTATATATTTATATACTGGTTTTCGGGTTGTGCGTGAGGTTATCACAACCACGAGTACAACCCTGAAGGTCTGCGTTTAGAAAGTTGGAATACCATAATTATTCTGCAGAGTTATTTAGATCTGGGAGAGTAACACTTTCAAAAGGTAATGGTATCGGGTGTGTATTCATTATAAAGTTATGGGGTAACTTGAAACATTATAAAAAGGTTACGGTGCACCCATGTCTCCAATTCGTGCTTTTTAGTTCGCCAGTGCGTTAGCGCGTGTGAAAACGGCTAACGTCTGTCAAACCTTAGTGCAAACTGAGAATTCTGAAAAGAATATGGGGGCGTTTGAGACAAAAACAAGATGTTGAGGTAACTTTAAAAACGGGTAATAGTTTTAGGTACCATTCAGCCAATCATGTTATATGCCGTTCATCAAATAAGGACCCAATAAATTTATGATAATCCCCTCTACATCTTTGGGAATATATTTTTTCCTCTTCTTTTTGTATGTTAGATGATTTTCCAAATGTATCCACTCCAGATGATTGGCTGAATGGTATGATAAAATTGGAGGATATTCATACCATTTTTTGCAGTTGGTAAAGAGCCAAAAATAAAATACTCACCATTTTTGGCCTTTTCCTCTTCATTTTCCAGCGAATCAGATTCCATCCTTTCCCTTTCCCCCTTTTTCTTTCTTTCTTTCCTCATTTTATTTCTTGCTTTTCCTTTCTTTCTCATGTCCGATATACCATTTCTTGGCATTGCTCCATTGCCCCCCCCTTCAATTCGTGTGTTTCTCGTTCTGGGTATTGCCTTCTCATACTTCAGGTATGTCAAAAACCGCTTTCTTTCAATTCAAATCATAATGGTACAGATAATTTTATACTTTTTTTTTTAATGTGCTCTGCGTTTAGATTAATGATGTGGGTTGTTATTGCTTTCCTGTTTATGATTCAATAGATTCAACTCTTTGATCTGATTCTTGCACATGCGGCTTCTCCTGTTTTAGGGCTTCAAGTGTTTCAATACTGTCAAAGTTGGGATTTTTTTTTAAAGAATTGATTTGTCTTCATGAATCTGGATTGATTTGTTATTCACTTATTTGTTTGACATTGAATCTTGGTAAACTGTATTGAATCTGCTCCTTTTCTGGTAGCTGGTTGATTGATTAGTTTGCTGTCATGGAGCATCTGCCAGTTGAAGTTGTGGGCAACATACTATCCCGGCTAGGGGCTGCAAGGGATGTTGTTATCGCATCTGCAACTTGCCGGAAGTGGCAAGAGGCTTGGATAAATCATCTCCACACCCTTACCTTCAATTCTGATGACTGGTCGAATTATCACGAATTCTCGACTAGTAGGCTTGAGATACTTATCACTCAGACGATATTCCAGACCAGGGGTCTGCAGTGCCTTACGATAATTATGGATGATGTTGATGAATTTTCTGCTGCTCCAGTTATTGCGTGGCTGATGTATACGAGAGATTCATTGCGCCAGCTCAATTACAATGTGAGGACGACGCCTAATATTAACATTCTTGAAAAATGTGGCAGACAGAAGCTTGAGGTGTTATCTTTGGCTCACAATGCTATTACGGGCGTTGAACCTAGTTATCAGAAGTTCCCTTGCCTAAGATCTCTTTCTTTGAGTTATGTTAGTATCTCAGCCCTGGATCTGAGTCTCTTGCTCACTGTGTGCCCGAGAATCGAAACCTTAATGCTAGTGAGCCTAGATATTGTCATGTCAGATCCACAGGCAACCATGGATTTGAGTAGTTACTCGTTGAAAGACATTTACGTTGAAGCTATCAGCTTGGATAAGTTTATACTTGAGGCTGATAGCTTAGAGAAGTTACACTTGAAAGATTGCACCCTTGAAGTCTTTGAGCTTGTCGGGAAGGGGACATTGAGATTCCTGAAGATTGATGATGTAAGTGTCATTCATCTTGATATTGGTGAGAGTGCTGAAAATCTGGAGGTAGTTGATGTGAGCAATTTCACAATCATGTGGGCGAAGTTTCACAATATGATCTCAAGATCATCGAAATTGAGAAAGCTTAGACTCTGGGGTGTTGTGTTTGACGATGAGGATGAAGTTGTGGATATAGAGACAATCTCATCATGCTTTCCTTCGTTGAAGCACCTTTCACTGTGTTATGATCTAAGAGAGGCGGCTCTTCAATATGGCTTACAAGGCTCTTTTGTGCTGGAGAATGTAGTTGTCCTGGAGCTCGGATGGACGGTAATTAGTGACCTGTTTTCAATGTGGGTTTCGGGGCTTCTAGAGAGGTGCCCCAATCTCAGAAAGTTGGTCATCCATGGGGTTGTTTCGGAAACCAAAACACATGAAGAATGCAACATGCTGGCCAACTTCACATCATCCATTGTTAGGCTCATGAGGAAGTACTTGCATGTGGAGGTTCAATTTGAATATGAATAGATATTACTCCCAGGAGTTATCCCTCAGGTATAAGTATGCATGGAGATTCATCATTTATCTTGTCTGGTCACCCCCAGATGATTTTTGGACTTAGATGAGTTGTAGATTATTGGTTTTGTTTTTCCTTTATGAAGGTTAGTTCTCCATTTTGCTTCTGTGATAATTTTTTGTTGAGATATTCTCAATGCGTGAGATGTAGTGATTCTGTTTCCTTCATGAAGGACTTCTATTTATTTGAAATTTTGATTCTTTTCTGATCTTTGTACTCTTTCTTGCATATAATTCTGATCCGTGGAATATAATATTTATGTTTCTTTCTTAAGGGTCTTCAACTTGTTTAGAGTTGGTTCTTTTCTGAGCTTCTACCTTCTTCCTTGCATTACTCCTCAGCTTTTCCTTCTTAATGTTCGGTTATCATCATTTGTCACCATAGTTTGTTGAGTGACATTGATGTAAAAAACTCTATAATTGATAATAAGGGGAATGTTTGTTAATAGCAAAAGAGACATGAGCCCAGGAGAATGTGATGTTTAATGAGGGTGTGGTCTTTGTGCATTAAATTCTTATTTTTTATATGCTAGAATTGTTGAAATAGTATCATTGCCTGCATAACATTCTAAACTGTGAGGAATTGAGGAGGGGAAAAGAAAAGGAAAAGCAGAAAAATGCAGGAGACGTATCAGTAGAGTTATCTCCCCTCTTCTTCCTGTGTGAAGTCCGAGATCTAGATTTGGGGTTCGGCCCCTGGGGATGGTGGTTTATGTTTGGTATGGAAAAGGGGTCCTCCCTTCTTGTGGTCCGAAATCTTTTATGCCACTCCTGTTTCACAATGTAGGGGTCCTAAAAATGTCTGCTTTACCTTCTTTATATGAATCGACTATCAGTCACTCTGAAGTCTGAATGTAGTAAAGTTGAACCTTCGGAATGACGCTTTTAGGGTCATACTCTTGAGTAGAAAATGTGGGAGTTAGCAATGGCAGACAAATCATCATGAAGGAAAAGGCATCCTTTATAAGAGATATTTTGTGTGTTGTCTATGTTAGGATTCTGTGAATTGTGATTAACATAACACACTTCAAGTTAGGTTATCTGCTGCCTGCATTTGTACTCCTTACCCAGATCCCCTATGTGTACTAATTCATGACAGGAAGCTCCTACTAGCTGTATTTCCCTTTTTCTACTTGGAACACTTGTTTCGTATTAGGGGTTTAGAGAGAGAATTTCCCCCTTGCAGAATTCATCTGTTTTCCGCGAGTGTAGACCTGAGTCAACTCGGTTCTTGTTGTAGCTGCTCTTTGTGCATAAATTTGCCAATAATGTTTGCCAGTATCTTGCAAATTACAGTGAAATAGTAGCTTGCAACTTATTTGACGAAATCATGAACTTTTCTCTCGTGGGTACTGAGCAATGTTTTGTGAGACGGAAGGGTATAGGTAATTATTTTCTGGTTTTCGAATTGCTTGACTTTGGTTTTAAAGCTGAAATTTAAATAAGAAGTCTGGCTACTTTTCTCTATGGATCAAACACGTACAGACATGTTTACAAACAACTAAAATTGTCACTTTGATTTGTCTCGTTGAAAGAGTACGTTCCTAGAACCGCAGTCCGCAGATTTTTGGGATAAAATAAGATTCTGGACCGCCTGCATTTGTTGTCTTTTATGCTTTCTATCTCGTGTGAAGAAGACTGAAGATGATGAATGATGACTATGCCAAATACTAGTATTAAGTACACAATCAACGAAGCCTTATGACATAAACTCAGACCATTTCAACAATTCAAGGTGACCGTTTTCATAATTTAATTGCTAATCTTCCCCGAGTTTACTATTAATGCTCTCCCAATTATTAACGAACCTGAAAACGCTACAAGTGGACGAAAAGTCTACCGCAAAATCCCTTGTAAAAAGTAAGCTGATTTGTACTAAAAACTGGAGCCATTCAACAATTATTATTCAATTCACAGAAGAGACGTCCCTGTTTCTTGAGACCAGTCCCACTTATTCAGCTTTAGCGTGTACTATTACCACTCCATTAGCCTCCATTCTCAAAACAAGGATAGATATCAAGAAAATCCAGCAGCAGATCCCTTCTTTATATTCATGCATTAATCCCTGTTTTCTGAATTTAGATATGTCATATTGATATGGACGCAGCCTGAATCACGAGGTTGAAGATTTGCAGAAGATAATATGAAATATTCAAGAGAGGTATGACTGAGTCCTGTTCTGTTTTCAAGCTACTTTAATTATTGTCATGTTGCTTTATAATATTAGTCTATTAGTACTAATTAAACTTGTGCTGTGTGGTTAAAAAGATTCAACATCAATTACTAAACGTGTCTTGGGCTGATTATTTTCCTACCTAACATTCATTTTTACGAAAACCAGTGTCATTAAAAATCAACTTTTTGAAAAAAGCTATATTCAAAACAATCTGCATGATGTAATATTCAAGAAACCTTTTTTTGAATTGTATATAAGTATGACATTTCACCTTGTTAAACCTTGCAGACAAACATTTCAGTTATCAACAATATGAAGTTTAAAAACTGTCACATGGTGGACGTCGAAGGGATCGGGAACCTGCCGCGTGATCTGATAATCGAGATACTCTCCAGGCTCCCTGCCAAGGATCTTTGCAAGCTCAGGTGCGTTTCGAAATCATGGCATGAATTGTTAACTTGTGATGCTGAGTTCATTGCTCAGCATATTGAGTTTTCGAAGAAAAATCCCCTGTTACTGACTAGGAAGTACACATCTGATGGGATTTGGGAACCCAATAGTGCCAGTAAAATCACTATTGAGTTGACCTCTTTAGATATGCAAGGGGATGTTACTAGTCAGTTCAGGGGAGTTATCGATGGCCCTGTTCACACTTTCATTACTTGTGGCCCCTTGAGTGTTATGTGCTGCATGTTCTCCCTCTATGTTTGCAATCCGAGCCTTCAGCAAGTAGTTCGTGTACCTTGCCAGACAAAGTCTCGTTTTTACAATATTGGATTCGGTTATGCTCCTAGGTCTAATGAGTACAAAATTGTGCATTTGTTTTATCATTCTTCTGATGGGGACGGGAGAATGGGGTGTGAGATTTTCTCGTTTAGGACTGGTGAGGGAGTCTCCTCGGGTTCTTGGAAGAAGATTGGGGATTGTCCGCTCAGTGCTTGGACAGAGGAGTACCCTGTCTGTGTAAACGGGGTTATTTATTGGTCCCTTTCCTTGGGATGGCAGGATAAATCAATTCTTTCTCTTAATTTGGAGAAGGAAGAATTTAGAAGCATATCCTATCCCATACACGAATCGAGAAAGTATGCTTTCTTGGAGTACATTGGACTTATGGGGGTCTTATCTGTGGTGGGATATTCAGCAGAAGCATCGAAAATGGATATATGGATGTTGAGAAATAACAAGACGTGGGTAATGGAGCACAGTGTGAATCTCCACCCTTTGTGTCCTAAGTTCTTGATTCAATGTGATGATCGTTCGGAGGAGATATTAGTCCATATGGAGCAAAGGGATGTTATTTGTTATGGCCTGAAGAGTCAAACCTCCAGAAGGATCGGGTACTACAAGGTGCTGCAGACCTACAATAAGCCTTGCCTTTACTATGATAGCCTGGTTCCTCTGCTTCATACCTAAAAGCTTATGTTTTAGGAAGAATAGAAGTGTAATAATAAGTTGAGAAAGTTTCAAGTGAGTTAGCTTGTCACAAAATGTAGAAACTTCTCTTTTATCAGTCACTTGTGTCATAGTCGGGAGCAGTTTTCGAGTGCCACACTTGTGGAGTTGTACTTGTATTTGCAGTTGAGAGTGTATGTAGTTCGTCATATGGATTTTACCTTATATAATCAGCAATTGTGCCAAGAAACATCTCTTTTGCATACAGTGCATCCAAGATCCAACACTTGCCTATTGCTGTTTTTCTGTGTTCTGATCAATGCGATGTAATTATTTTCGAAGGAATAATTGAGCTCAATCGTCACCATTGATGTTTAGTTTCATGACTTTTGTTCATTATATTACTTCTGCCTGCATATGCCATATGATTTAAACAAGCTTGTATATATTTAACTGGAGCAGGTGAAAGACTTGTATAAATTAATTTGTGTTTCTTATCAACTGTTTAAGACAACTTGCAGACATAAAAAAAGCATCAAATCTGAAGCATGACAGCAGATGCATTACGCAAGTATGCCTAGTCTGAAGCATATGGTTTTATGTGCTTAAGCATCTTTACACTAAAAAACTGTTGTTTTACAACATAAATCAGTTATTCCACCGACACCGCCTACTGTCTCCAGCTTTTCTTGCTGCTGCTGTGAAATTATATCTCAAGTTGAATTCAAGTCGAAAAGGACGGGTGTTGCTTTCTTCGGTTTACTTTCATGTCCGATTTAATCCATAGTTTATAATCCATAGCTTACCCTGCTCGATTGAACTATAAAATATTCTTCAGTGAACGTATGAAGCAGGCTTTTGCCAGAGCTCATGTTGTCATGTCTGTTGACTGTTGCTGCTTGTCATTACTAAATTACTGCTGAATAAGCAACATGAGTTATTTATCCATGATTTCTCCTATTTCAGTAAGAACCTGATGCATTTTGATCTGGCTCACAGATAATTAATGCAGCAGTTGAACCAGCTGAGTACATACTTCATATGGAATCAATCAGCCAAGTTTGACATCTACTCCAGTTTCACATTACTCCAGCTGATTTTGATGTTATTGAAGTTGTGTTTAGCATGAACTTCCCAACTAGCTTACAGATAGCTTACTTGACCATTCTGATAGAAATTGAATATGTCACGTGAACGCCTAACTGGTTACTACCTGATTCGAAGAACTACTTCCGACTAATTTATCAAAATGCAAGTTGTATGATACTATTTTGCATCTAAGGTAATTTTTAAACCAATTTGCAACAGACATTCACATCAGCTATCCCTTCGACTATTAGCTTGTTTTTAACGAAACCGGGAACATAGAAATATCCGATTCTGCACAGCAATATACAGCCCATATTGTTAGACCTTCTTTAGGAAAGTGATGTGTTGAAGGGTAGGTTTTCTGTCCGTTTGCTGAATATTTTGTTTAAGAAAGGCTGAGAAAATTGACAGGCCGGGTTACATTGCATAGTAAACATCCCCTCCCTTTCCAATTTTGTTTGTTCCTGTTTTGTCTTGTTGGTCATTTGTTCTCTACTCCAGTGATTGAAGATTTGTCATATATAATACTTTGCTCCATGGCCTACAAGATTGTTGCTTCTACAGTCACTCTCTTTGTTTTGTATACTTGTCTCATATGACAGATTGTTTTCATGATATAACCAGAAAAAGGGCGTAAAATGGAAAACATAGAGATCGTCTCTCAGAAGATTTCCGAACTGGACTGTTCCTTGGTTCTCATGTCCCAGATTTTCGAAAACCAGGTAGATAGTCAGAAGTCGCAGCGTAGGTGGCGAAGGGAAGACAAACAAATTGCCAGCGAAGCCGATGATCTTCCCATTGACGTCGTCACTGAAATACTCTTGCGACTACCTCCAAAGGACATCTGCAAGTTCAGGTGCATCTCCAAACAATGGCGTTGTCTACTGACCAAAGATACTGAATTCACTTCCAGATATCATGAACTGGCCAAAAGGAACACTGTCTTGCTTGCAGGACGATACATTCTTGACGAAAATGGAGAATTCAATATAAGAAGAGCAACAGTCGAACTGACTTCAGTTGACATGGAGGGGAACGTAGTGGATAAATACAACATAATCACTCAGGGCGGCATATTTCGCACTTTCATTTCCTGTGGTCCGCTAGTTCTCTTGTGCTGTACATACGCTCTGTATGTCTGCAATCCGAGCAGACAGGAAGCTACGTTTGTCCCCTACATTATCCAACCTGGTCTACAGTTTGCTGGTATACGGTTTGCTGGCTTTAGTTATCTTCCTGCATCATGCGAATACAAAATCGTTGGCCTATACTGGCCGCACCCTCAGTGTGACGAAATGCGCTGTCAGATTTTCACATTCAGAGATGTTGTCAAAACTGGTTCTTGGAGGGCAAGCAAAGCCACAGTTTGTTCCAAGAGTGCCTGCGCTGACAACTCTTCTCTGAATGTGGGCAGGAAAATTTACTGGCCATGCTCATCTGGTGACAAAAGTAGATCGATTCTGTCCCTCGACTTGGAGGACGAGAAGTTCAACTGCATCAGTTATCCCGCACATGACTGCAACATGTACAGTTTCATGGAAATAAGTAGGATCAGAGGCTCTCTAGGTGCCATTGCTTGTACACTGAACTCATCAACAATGGAGGTGTGGTTGTTCAACGATAGAGAGAAGGGCTGGTCTATGGAACGACACATACGCCTCTTCCCGTTTACTATAAACTATGTTGTTTCTTTAGCTACGGAAAGTGATGAAGTCTTGATTCACACGGAGCAGAGAGGCGTGGTTATCTACAACATTAGGAGCCTCTCCTGGAGAAGGATAAACTATTTTGAAGATTTGAATAGGCCCTGTGCGTATCATTATGGTCTTTCGCGTCTGCATAAAATTGTCCCAGCACACTAGGAAATTAATTGGAAATGCAATGTCTATCTACACACACATCTTTACTCTTTTCCAATTAAGATTGCAGGTTTATGTAGGTTTGGTCTATTGGAATCCAAGAAGTTATGCAAAACACAGAGTATTACAGTATTACAACCACATCTTGTAAAACAAGTTCCACCCCATACCCTCACTGTCAAAAAGAAAAGTTTTCGGGCCTGCTCTTAGTTTCCTGCAGGTAAGATTCCAGCCATGCGATAATGCAGGTACTTATACGGCAACTGGAATAGTACCTTGAGCTGATTCAGCGGGCGCAACTCATAGTCCTCCTAATTGTTCGCAGTTTCTCGTACGCTTTGTCAGCCTTTGTTTGCATATGTGCCTTCACCCTTGCTTCCTCATAATACTGTCAGCAAACTATCTCAGAACACAATCTAGAAAAACTAATGATGATCTCATAAACACAAAACAAAGGACATGTAGCAGTAGCACGAGTATAATGTGGTTTCTTCTTTTGGGATAGTCAACAGTGGTTTACCTGCTGTCTCCTTTTCCTCTCTATCTCAGCCTGTCAAAACATCAATGAACAAATCTGTCAAAGCGCATCATGTATCAAGAACCCGAACTTGCCACAGAAAGTAACAAATTATTCAAGACTAATAAAAGGAGTGTTTCATTGTTACCACTTACCAGAGCTTGTTTTAGGTGCGCATTCTCTTCTTTCAACTGATTCAGTTCCGCTTCGAGTTCAACAGTATAAGCCTGACAAACAAAAGAACGGTTAAAATCGATTTTCTGAACATCAAATGTAACCTTTTAGTGATATACATGCAAATGAAGTACCTGCTTCCTTGCTCTAGAGCGTGCTGCTGACTCCCTATTCTTGATCATCCTCCTCTGCCGCCTTTCCACCACCCTCTCCACAGGCCCATCGATGACCCGCTTCCTCCCATTTCTCATCCCACTCATATCCACCCCATACTGATTCCCTCCGTCCAACTGATTCCCGCACATCCCATCAGAAGACACCGGGCTAACAGGCGATCCAATACCAAACCCCTGCACCTGGCCAAATCCACCGCCACTCCCATTTCCCCTTCTACCACCATAGTTAACTGTGGGTGCTTGCTGTGGGAATCCACCGCCTCCCCTCTTCATTCCACTAGTGTATCCCGGGGTTTCCCCAACAATGGCCTGTGGATGAGGCTGATAAGCAGCGACGTTCATACCACCAGCAGTCATTACCGGCCTAACCATCAGGTGAGGCAACGATGGGGTCTGATTGTTACTCTGGAAATTTCCATATGTTGCCTGCTGAGGTGGAGTTGGTGCCAAATTTGGTTCCCTTACAATACCGGCCTTAACCAAGAAATCTTCGAGTGTCATCTCTCCAAATGTGGCTTGCCTCTGAGTGGTTCCATTACCATTGTTACTCTGGCTTTGGCTATCGTGATTGTCCCGATGACTATTGTGAATCTCTGACCAGACTTCATCTACGGTTTTCCTGCATAATGGCGCTGGAACACTAAGAGAGCCTTGTCTGGTCAAGCTGTGTTGCTTAAGTAGCCCCTTGTCCTTTGAACTGTTACCCTCTTTCGAGTTAACCTGTGATGGGACAGCACTGTTTCCAACAGCCGAGTTGTTTCCGCCATGAGCTTGATTTTCTTCGGCTGTCCATATGCTATTGAGGAATTCATCCATGTTCATTGAACCAAAACTCTTCCCACCATCACATAGAGTATTTTGGAACTCATCAAGCGTGAGTGAGTATATGGATGATTGCCGGCCCAGCGATTGTAACATCTGATTCCTAGGATGTTGCTCATTTGTTTGTAATGGTGACTCGACCTCTCCTTGGGACAAGACCTCAGAATCTGTCGCAGCCATACTGGCACTTCTAAGAGAACACCTGCAGGTTCATTTACAAAGTAATAATCAAAACTCAACTTAAAAGACCACACAATGAATGATCAAACACGAATGCTGAATCCTCGGCTTCCAACCTCGCTTCTTAAGCTCATGAACAATGCTATTAATTACTCAATACTAACATGGAAAGCCATCATACAAAATTCAGTTCTCGACTGTTCTCTGCGATCCTATCATGTGCCACTAACAGGGAATCAAGTGTGCCTCACCATAGTTATTGGATTCGGGGAGCCTAGCTAGATCCACATGTGTGATACAAATGGTAAAACGAATACACATACATCTACATAAATTTGAATGAATTTCAGTCTCGTGAAATCTTGAGCCTCAATTCCATTTTACAATTTTACACAAAACGTAAGCAATTGATTTCAACAACATATAAAGCAATTCTCCTGGACCACTGATTCTAAGCGGTTACACTGCGGTCTTAAATGCGTAATATTTGGTCAAAAGTTATAAACAAGTCACAAATATTCCACATGATCTGCTTTCCACCACACCATTAACGCTCCATTTCGTCGCATAGAATTTATACAAGAATAAAAAGCCAAATGACAAATCCTTGTAACTTCATTCTTCCCTAACCTCAAGTGCATGACAAACCTTATTTATGCTAATCTAATATAGATTGTTTAAAAAAAACAAAAAACAAAATCAAATCTTTGGTGAGCTTAGCATATTAGTTAAGTGTGCAAATCTTTTGCACCCTCTTGTACAGTTGTGATGCGTTTAGTGAATAAAAATTTTGTCGTTCCCAAAAAAAGCCTTGCAAGAGAAAGACCCAAATAAATAAAAAAATACACTTAATATCTAGGAAAATTTAAATGTTAGGGACGTAATCACTACGAGTCTACGACATCCATTAATACCTCTAACACAATGTGAGGTGCGGGCCCACATTGCGTGTGAGGGTGTACCATCGGTTACGCTCCTATGATCTAATATTCTATATCTAGATACACACGCAACATATGCACCTAACCCTGCAGAATTTATCACATAAAAACAGGCAATAGAGCATTTCCTCAATGATTAACACTCATCATCATTTTTTGTCACATAAGAAACACTAATAAGTGAAACACACCTAAGAACACTTGGTGCAACAAAATCACTATCATCAGATTTCCATCCATTCAACACATATAGCATGTAAACAACATTGATAAATCGACTTCCCCGATGCGACTCCGGTTAAAAGATGTCATACTATTTTGTCACGGTGAAAACGTATGAGAACCTAATTAATGATAACACCCAACATAAGAAGAAACAGTTGAAGAACATGGTCATGATTGATAAGTTGATAACTCATAATTGTGAAGTAACAAAATCTTGACAGAAAAAGCTGAAATTTACCTTCAAAACCTGCAAATCTATCTGCAAGTATAGCTGGCCAGCCAACCTATATTCAAGAAACAATGATTCTAAAAATAAAACATCAACAGCTTCAAGTAAAACTCATTTATACAGAAAACAAAAAATATATGTATATAGTATATAACAGTTTGTATATATTCAGACAGAGAATTGTGTTTGTGTTTGTGTGTGTGTTGAAGTTTGTTTGAAGAGCTTCAAGTGTTTTTTGTAGCTTGCAAATGCGGTTTTCTTACAAGGATGATGGTAAAATGGCGGTGGGCCCAATGGAAACAGTGTATAAAGACCAAACGGCCCAACATTTATGAAAATAATTGCAAAAGAAGCCCATACAGAAAGCGGAGATCTGATTGGTTCTGGTTTTGAAATTGGGGGACTGAAATTTTGCAGGAGTAAGCGACACGTGCTGGACAGGTGTCGGAGTTTGGGCTTCTGAAACATCGGCGTGGCCTTCCCGAGGTTTACACGTGTGCCTCTCATGCCGCTATTGCTTACTTGTTTAATGGTTTGTTTCAGTTGGGCTTTTGGTTCAAGTGCTTTGGGCTTTCAACTTGATGAACCGAAACCCGCTATTGCTTCACCCAGTTGTAAGCTAACACATTGGGCTTTTAGTGCTCACTCACTATGACTGGATTTGAAGCTTGAAAACATCGGAGGATTAGAAGTGGGTATCGGACAACACTTTCATAAAAGGATAGAGTAGTAACACGCGTTAAGTTGATCAATAATTTGTACTCCCTCCGTCCACGAATAAGCTTTCCATTTTATTTTGATACCCGTTTTTCGGTCGCAAATTACTCCAAACTCTTATTGAACAATTTATTAAAAAAAATTATATTAAAATATTATCATAACTATACATTTTTAATGTAATTTTTCTACATTTTTTAACCAACATAATTTAGGAGTAATTTACGACCCAAAAAAAGTCAACAAAACTAAACGGGAGACATTTGACTGGACGGAGGGAGTACATTTTAATCGGAAATCTGTACATTTGAATTGTAGTTAGGTTAGAATTTGTGTAAAATGTACCTGAGAAGTTGTACATTTTAGCATAAAATGTATAGATTATTGCAAAATGCCTTTCTTTTTTGTTAGAATTTGAAATGACAAGGTAGTTTTCTGAAAATATGCCTATTGACCAGCCCTTATCTTTAATTTTCCAAACATCTGGACCTGGTAGTTCAGAACTAAGTTTTCTTTTCAAAATACTAATGGTTGGGAAACTCACTATTAATAGTCTTTTAACAAAAGATTATGTATTTTGCTTTTGAATAGCTGATGTAAGGTTCATTATACTAGTTATTCAAAATCAAAACACGTGGTCTCTCAAAATTTCGAAAGTTTATTAGGAATTTTGAAACTCAAGATTAAATGGAAAATTCACTCTAGGTTCCAAGGGATGAGTAAAATTGTAAAAAAGTTTTTTTTTCGCTATTACTAGTAAAATGTCACGCTGTTCCCGAGTGATATACACTTTTATAATTATAATTTGTATTTATATTTATTATGTCTTCACTATACTTTCTCAATAAAATTTAAAAATGTAAACCTCACTAAAATAATAACAAAACTATGAAAAATGAAATTACAATAAAAATGAGTAGACTTTATATCCTATATAATTAGTATATGTGTCCATAATTCCTATTATTAGTATATATATTGCGTTGTTTTGTAAAAGAAGAAGAAGAAGAAGAAGAAGAAGAAGAAGAAGAGACGTGGATTGAAGTCAAGGAAGTGGGGTAACTACTTTTTTTGGGACTAATAGCCGATTTGAAAAATTGGATTCGTATTAGTAGAGATGTAATTTAGTTAAGAAAAACTCCGAAAAGGTTCCGTTTTCCGGAAAAGATTATTTTGGAGCTATAGTAATTTTCGAACTCTGAAAAGTTCAACAGAACCTTTTTTTTAAATAACGCAGGCCGATATCGTACGGGCATGCAAAGGCTCCCAAAAACCAATGAGGTGTGATAGGTTCAGTTTAGGTTTTTACATCCAAGAGTCAAGATACATAATAATTACATGTAATCAAACATGTGGTAGACATTATGCTCAAATAGGTTACCAGAAAATTCGACACAAACATCAAGCGACCAGAACACATATACAACCTGCACTTAAGGAATTCATAAGTGTGTTCAATAGGGGTGAATTTCATCCAGTACCCTTGTTAGATTTCATAATTACATCTGGATCCTATTAGATGAAACAATTACATTTAAATCCTAAACTGAATTTTCTAAACTTTAAACCAAACAAGTCTTTAACTTTTATTTTACTTCAGTATCCATCAATTTTTTATGATTTTAATTTTAACCCCGATTTAATTTTGAAATTTTAATAAAACGTAGGATATTTAATACTAAAGGAATACATCTTCTCATTGTGTACTTGTTACATCTTTGCAGCTATGGCTGAACTGCTTGATATAATACATATATGAAGCTTCTTTTTATTGCATCTTCCTCAGTCATTACTGTTTTATTATCCAGGAATAGAGAAACTCTGTTATAGCCATTTCTGATTTGACTATTCGAATCCAAGTATCAAAAGTCTATTTCATATTCTTCTCGCAATTATCATTTCAATGATGACATATCTCATATCTATGCGACCTAGTTGGATTAAGTCCTAACAATGTGCATAAGTCATAATGAACTTAAATTTTGTTTTTAGATGAAAAGTGCAAAGGATTTATTTTATTCTCTTGCTCACTACCATGGTTGCTGGTTCCTAGTCTGTTATTGTCGATACTCCGTAGTCTATGCCTCGATAAAAAACTACTATCTTTCCGAACTCTCGTGTTGGTCCCTGAGAGTTATTG
>JAYMSL010002054.1:0-15215 GCA_036897195.1 Plantago coronopus
TGGTTCTGTAAAATTGTTATTTATTTATTCATATTAATAACTATAGTATCCTAATATATTTTATAAAGACTATAGTCCATATTAAATATTTGTAATTTTACTTAATATTATCAGTATTTACATGCTAGTAAAAAAATGTGTTATGCAATAGTTTACATTCTTCTAAGAAATGTTATAATATAAGTACACACGTAATGTTTAATAGACACAAAGTATATATCTTGGAACATAGCGGTTTTTGGTTAAACCATTGTAGTTGTCATTTTACTAACATTTATTATCTCCCTTTATAAATAGAGAAAAAATTGGGAGAGACCACCTATTTGTGGTCTTTCAACAACATAATATCAACATAACATCACTTTTAATAGTGCTAACATCACCAAAAATCATTCTAAAAACATCACTATAAAAATCACTCAAACTAATTTTAAAACAACAGCATAACATCATCAATCATCAACATAACATCACTTATAACAGAAATAATGTAGGCAACATCACCAACAAATAACAATTTTACAGAACCAACCCAACACTACATACATCACTAAACCTACTTAAAAACTAGATAACATCCTCAATAAAAAACCTCACATCACTTATAATAGTACCAAATATCATAATGTGACACCTGCCCCTGCTCAATCGACACCTCATTCATATTGTCAACAACACGGCCCTTACGCTTGGTCTTCTCCTTACCCGCCTTCTCCGTAGTCGCTTTCTTCTTCTCCTTTAGTTTCACAACCTTTTTCATCCACACCTTATTCAATTTATTCTTTTTGACTTGCTCACCTAATATCAACACAACAAACAAAAACACCTAATCAGTTACACCACATCAACTAATATATACTAAGCAACACATATAATCAAAATACACCACTTATTCTGAAACAAACACCATCACATATAAAACACATGACATCAACGATTTCTTATCTTTAGGGGGGAAAATAGTGTTGGTTAATGCCGTGCTTTCCGCCCTTCCTACATACTACTTTTCTTTCTTGAAAGCTCCTATAAACATTGTCAATAAGTTGACGGCTTTTCAAAGAAATTTTATTTGGGGTGGATCGTTTAAAGATGAAAGGCGTAAAATAGCATGGGTCAAATGGGAGAAAGTTTGCCGTGAAAAGAAAGAGGGGGGACTTGGTATTAAAAACCTTAGATGTTTTAATCAAGCCATGTTAATGAAATGGGCTTGGAGATTACTTGAGGGTAGTAGTGAACTTTGGATAATGGTGTTGGAATCTAAATACGGAGGTCTTATAGATAGCGTGGATTGGTATAAGTCTAATAAAAAACGGAACACAAAATGGTCTAGTTGGTGGTTTGATTTGATAAGATTAATTGAGTCAAACGAGTGGTTTTTGGATAATTGTAAAAGGGAAATAGGTAATGGTGATGATTCCCGTTTATGGAGCGAACCGTGGCTGCGTAATGGGAGAAACTTAAAATCTAAATTTCCTAGGCTGTTTCAGCTAGAAAACGATCAGTCATGTAAGGTTAGCACTAGAGTACAGTTCGAGAATGGTAGTTTACATTGCAGGTGGAGCTGGCGCAGGCCACTTCTGGACAGAGAACAGGCAAGCCGACTGGAATTGGAACAACTGATTATAAACGAGTTGACATTACAGGAAGGAGAGAAAGACAAATGGACTTGGTCAGGACAAAATAACAATTGTTATTCCGTAAAGTACGGGTATCAAATGTTTAACAGAAACAATGAGGAGTTACCGGTGGCAAAATGGGCTCCAAGAGTTTGGAATAAACTTACCCCGGCCAAGGTGAACGGTTTCGTTTGGAAATTATTACAAGACCGGATTCCCACCAAAGAGAATTTAGAAAGACGTGGGGTCTTCTTTAGCTCGGAAAGTCGATGTTGTGCTTGGTGTAAGGACGTGCTTGAAACGTCGTGGCACATATTTGGCGAGTGCAGATTTGCGGTAAGGGTGTGGAACCTGTTGTTCAATTGGCTTGGCGTGTCAGGAAGCATGGGAATAGACATAGGAACAAGTTTTGAGGAACATAAAAAGAAAGCCGGCAAATTAAACGATCAAGTTTGGGACGTGTTCTGGCTTAGTACCGTATGGTTCTTGTGGATTCAAAGGAATAACTCTAATTTCAACAACAACATGATAGAGCCGGAAGCACTTGTGGAGAAAATAAAGGTTAGTACTTGGTTTTGGTTTAAAGGAAAAGGAATGTTGGAAAATTACAATAACTCGACAAGTTGGTTCTTGGAACCGACACTATGTTTATCATCGAAATAGTCTCTGCTATTGGTTTTGTACATTTATGCAGGTAACAGGTTTCCTGGGGCAGTTTGTTATAAGCTTAAGGAGTCTGCAATTCGAAACAGTAGGATGGACAGATTGCCGTAATGCTTGTTTGGATTATGCAATCATTTGGCGCGCAAGATTATGCAATCATTTGGCGCGCAAGGTGCTGATCTTGGTTTGGGTTGGGAAGAGGGTTGGGCCTTTAGACTAGCGTAGAATGTAAGTAGTAACCAGATGTAAAGGCCTTGCGAGATTGAGGGCGTTTGGGTAGTTTGTATTAGTCGCTCGCGGATGTAATTGTGGGAGAATTGGTGGAGGTAGACTATGGATAACCGGGGAGTTGTTGCACTCTTTTTCCTTTGAGTGGTTTTGTCCCGTTTGAGTTTTACTCTCAAAGGTTTTTAAGGAGGCAAGGCCCGCCGGGTTCATCTTATCCTTAGTCTTTTGAGGGTGCGGGTTGAGAGGTCTTGGTGATACTTTGTGCGAGGCATGATATGCTTAGCACACTCGTGTAAATCTTCGTATATAAATAAAAAAAATTGCCGTTTAAAAAAAAAAATTGAAGGTAAAATCATCCAATTTTAAGCGGTTAGAAAACATGAATTGATTGAATTGTTGATGAAAATAAAGAAAATAGAGAAAATGAGGTTATAAGTAATGAAGGGTAAAATTGTCTAAAAATGGGCCTCATTGTAATTTATTTGGACCTAATAATAATGGGTTTATGAGAAAGGGTTTTAGAGTAATATGATGGGTCATTTTGGGTCTAATAGGAATTTTCCCAAAATCTTATGTAAATGTTGTATTAACGCGTTCGTCTGTAGATATATTCATACAAATTTGCACGAGTTAAACTCTGCACTTGCGATTTTGACGTAGACTGTCTGCCTAACATATGAACCGTCCTTCAAGAATATTCTCAAGTCTTTAAATGACAAGTTTTCATACGTTTAAAATCATATAATGATTATATTCAACATATATTATATCGTTTCACCAATTCTTTTTTTATTTCAATTTATTTAGTTGCATTTGAAGAATGTACTGATATATTCAAATCGTTTCTCTTTGCACAAAATGTCCATGTTACCTGCGATTCATTAGTGACAAATTTTTAAAACATATATACACAACTTCGCAATAAAACATCAAACCAACAAAAATTATACGTAGCACACGCATAACGTATAGCTTATTTAAACCATACATCAAATGAACGTAACACACGCGTAGTGTGTGACGTATTTCCTAGTATAATTATAGTGGTTTATGATGGTGACGTAATCCCCCATCTAGTCCACTTCACTCTTTCTATGAACTTGAATTCCGTAAGACACGATAATGAGATCCTCTACAAAATATTATCTAAAGATAAATCTCATTCAGATGACTTGATGCTTTCCATCTACTTTCTAATCAATGTACTCCCTCCTTTCCTTCAACAAACGTTTTTCTAGCTCTCCAACAAGTACTTCCTTCTTTATGAGTCTTCAAACATGTCATCGGCTTGGGGTTCATCTAGCGTTTGTTCGTAATGATGTTCAACACTTGATAGCTATCACAACAACAAATAGAGAACTTGGACAAGATCACACCATGTGGTTCATAATCGCAGAGTACTCGTCCGATTCAATGATATGAAGTAAACGAAAAAGTAAGCGAGATATGTTACTTGGGCTTTTAATGATGTACAGTGATAAAGAAATAATTTTAATGTTAGAATAATGTTTTAACGTGGAGGATGGCTTCTTCATTTGATAATCGGTAAACAACTGCGGAACACCCAAAAATAGAAGTCTGTAAAATTTTGTGATACGTAGGAGGAGAGAGTACAACTCATCCTGAGTTGTGAGTTCCTGATAACAATTTGTTAACCTAAACATATCTTTTCATTTTACAATCACTGTTCACATCTACTTGTAAAGTTGTGTCAAAAAGGAGATTTCATAAAACTCATATAATTATTAGTACATTACAAAATTATCAGATTTGATCTCATTAATATTCAATGCTCAACATTCAGCAGTAAAACACAGATTTTCAAACACCAGGCCAGCCAGCCAGAAATACCAGAGAGAAAGAATGGTGACATAACAATACAAAAAACACCATTTACTCGCCTATACCCAAAAGGGGGAAAAGAAAAGCTGAAGCAGGTATTATGTTCATATGATATGCACACGAAACCGTCGAACTATTGTACATGTACAATTACAAATAAATACAACACAAGTTCAACCTGCAGCAGCAGCCGTGGTACACAAGATGCAACGCATTCTCGTATCATCAACATCATCACCACTTTCACTTTCATCATCATTTTCATACTCATAATATGACAAATCTGTCTGGGTGGGAGCTGCAGGCTTCTTTTTGGTTGTAATTGACATAATGGAATCCATCAGACATGTCTCGTGGTATGCATGACAACAAAAGAACACATATATAGACACGTCTTGGATAGAAAATGGATCAAAACACATGCTACAACGAGTGCCTCCCCTAATTTTGGACTTGGCATCCATAGTTCTGATGCTTTGAGATCGTTCAAACTGAGAATTCCTGTTTTTGTCCCGTTTAGTGCGAGCCTCGTCTTCTTCATTGCTTAAATATATGGCGCGAGTCGCTTCTTTGTGGTACTTTATTAGTAAATTAACACAATCCGCCTGCAGATCATAAAAGGTAATATTATTATATATAGGGTATCAGGGAATGCTTGCAATTTTCAGAGTTTCTACTTTCTATAGAAAGTGGTGAAGATTGTCGAAGGAAGCACAAATTGGTTATTCTGTTAAAGTGTTTGAACTTTGAAGTGATGGAAAATTGATAAAACTGCAAAAAAGACATTTGATTTTATTCAGATTAACATATAAGCCAACAAAGATTATTTTCTATAAAGCTTCATCTTAAAAAAGGACGCTGGAAGCTGTTTTTACGACTACGAACACCCAAGATTTTCCCGGACACATGTTTACAAGTGCTATTGCAGAATCTATTGCAACCACCTAGATAATAGGGTGGTCATTTCAGGTACCATAAAAGAAATAATCACGAATAATTACCTTGAGAATGTCATTGCATCCATGTCTCAGAGAAGTTTCTGTCCTATAGTCAGTAATGATTTTGATTAAACGGTCTCGTAGCCTGATCCAAAATGCAAACACAGTTCAGCAAGTTTAGCATACTTAAATCCAGAGTACAGCAGATAAATGTCTAATTTTCCAGAGTCGTGTTTTTTATTTCACGATATCTTTTCAACGAGTAGATATTTGCATTAGCATTGCTCATGCAGTGGCATCGGGTGAATAATTATCAGATGCTCATCCAAAAAGAAATTTCTTAGGCCATGATGCAAAGACATAGACCAAGCTCAATCAGACAAAAAGAGTTACGGAGATTTCTGGTTTAGAGACATAAATTATTAAATGATCCATTGAAATCCATATGAAACCTAAGCGAGGAAAAGATCTTTTAAGTTTGAAGACTATCTTGGACAGGAAAATACTACTACTGCAGTTACTTTTGAATAAAATTATAAATTATTTTCAGGAAGAACTGGTATGTCTGTCAACCAAAACTTGGAAAAAGAAAAGACTCAATCCAGATAACACTAGTGAAATATGAAGATACATGTCTCAATGAAGGAGACTAATGACCAGATTAATATGAAAATACATTGACCTACTTACCGAGGTATCTCCAATCCATTGGGCACCTTTCTTACGATATATAAAGGATCAAGATTGCCCACAGTATGCTCCAGCAATACACCCACCTGCAAATTCAGTAAAAAAACATTTAAAACTGCCACCAGAAGGATATAAAAACATGTATAGTGCTACAAGCATTCATGTTAAAAGATTACCATCTCAGGTTTGTTGAAGCATTGTCTAATAAGCTCTTCCCAGAGTTCATCGTCATGTTGCATGCTAACAAATTCTATTGCCTGCATAAATTTATTAGGCATGAATGATCAAAGATAGTTTCAGAATTGAGAAATATATATATCAATGTCAGCAGAAGTACCTCTGCTATGTCCCCCAACTGATTAACAATTACTGCTAATGCTTGCTTTGCGTTTCCCATTCTTCCAAGGATAAAAACTTGCTCTCTCAGTAGATCTCTTTTAACACAAATTTCATACGCCTGAACACAATTTTTTCGTGTCAGAGAACAAAAAATTATAGAAATATATAGAGTAACCTGTTTACAAAACAAACCTTTTCTAGAGTGTAATGCTGACTGCTCCGAAGAAAAGGAAGCAACATTTTTGGATCGTAATCAGCATAAAGCTCAACCTGTTTATAGGGACCAGAAGAAATAGAAAATGTTAGAAGAACTTGAAAGAGAAATAAAAAATTAAAGAAATAGCTCAATTTTTTTTTGAGAAAGCATGTACTTGAACACAAAACAATGCATAAACTTAACCTCCAACGTAACTCTATGCGAAATTTTATATTTATTGAAAATAAAGTAAATTACAACACATTAGAGAAACTGGTTTTTATGCAAAGAAGGCCAATGCGTACAAACCTGCATGTCATGATAATCCTTTCCAGCATGTGGATTTGACTCGAACAGTGAATGCAGATAAAGGTGCAGAAAATGACGATAGTCACACTTATCTTTTGTGGCTATAAGTTGTGAAACTACATCAGAAGGGCTTATGAGGTCTCTTTGTTGGATAAATAATGGAATTGCACGTTTTGAGTCTATCATCATAAGTTGAGCAACCTGCAAATTCGCAAGATATAAATGGAAGAACTTGACAAATGACACTTGTATTATTGTATAGCTACTGGAAGAATAACACAAAAGAAGACATTGCATCAGGACCAAATTTGACAAGAGTAACATCATAATATAAGCCGGAAGTGTGAAAATACAGATTCTGATATCTCAGTTCAGGAAGAGCCCAAGACTGATGGAATATCAGAAAAGGATGAATCTGGCAAAAAAAAAAAAAAAAACAAACCACAATGTACAATTCACATTGCAAATAAGTTATGCAGTTAAGGATTACCTTTTCTCGAATAGACTCGTGCAAATTATGTTTGTCAATGAAGTCAAATATATCCACCTTCATAAGCTGCAGCAGTAGAAGTTCCAGTATTTTAAACAAAGGAATCATGAGCAGTGTAAGCAAGAACTATGCAGAATGCTCAATAATCGGAAAAGGCACTTACATCAGCATATAGACTGAATGCATTCTCATATTGCCCATCAATGACATAAAGCTCAGCCAGAGCCTGGCATGGATGGAAGTAAGACCAATAAGAAGTATGAATCAACATGTGCATGTATCATAAAGAATAAAGGGTGCTAACCTCTTTGAGAGCATCAGTCATGGATGATGTGTTGATCTGAGGTTCTATGGCAGAGATGACGGGTGCAGCTGAATAAATTACAGGTGGCCAAGATTTAACGGTTGATATAAGATCCTTGTGAAATGCTGTATTTGTTGCTAATGCAACAAGAGCAACCTATTACAACAACAAGATCCAATAAACAATTTTACATTCTAAAAGATGAGAGAAGATGTGAAGTTAGTGTAATTGCAGTACTTAAGATACATACCTCATAGGCAGTATCACGTAACTTTGGACTTTCTGTTGGTATGTAGGGGACCAATACAGGAAGTTGGCGGAGATGAGCGAAGTGGAAAACCCACCTGCAAGAGACATGAAATTATGCACACCAATCAATAACAGAAAAGGAATCTCTGGAAGTTTAATATAGGAAACAGAAGGGTATGCTGAAGCCTTAAATTTATGCAAAGGGTACTTTAGTACCGTGATACCTTTCCCATGCTGAAGCTGATCCACGCAGAAGTTTGGGACATAAGGAAGCTGCTTCTGCATATTTGCGTTCTATTATCAGATGGTCAAGATATTTTGATCCAACCTGTTTGGAACACATAAATCAGAGTGTTGCCTCAGACGGGCAAGGAATAGCTAATTGGCAAATAACACTACAACCGAACAAGCTAAAGTTTAACTACAAGGGAACGTACAAATAATTTTCATTTACATCAGTTTTAGTAACTTAACATGAAAACTCATATAAATGAATCCATTATCCATAGATCCTTTAGTTTCAAAAGCAGTAGCACTAAACCCACCCTCACAATCAAGGAAAAAAATGTTGTAAATATAGCAACAAAAAATAAAAAACCACAAAGAAAGAAAAAGATACTTCGCAAATTAATTAGCAGTCTAGACATCAAAACAAAACTTGTGATCAGACAGATTAATGTTCTTGTTTCTATCATGTTTCACAGCACCAAAGTGCAACTTCTTAGAATGGCAATCAGCAGATACTGAGAAAACGAGAAATGGATAGACCCGACATTCGTGGAAAAGTAGAGGAAACAATAAAAGAACAAGATTCACTATTAATAAAAATGACCTTGCTGTGTTACATGACTGAGGTGAATGTGTATGATGCATGTGTTACAGGCAATAAAGAAAATTTATGGTTACAAGATTATAAATTGTTTATAGACCACACCTTGATCGAACCATTCTCATGCCCAGTTTATCATAGCAACCAAGGTAAGTAAATACGCCGTACAAGTATACAAGCAGAGCAATAACAACTGTATTTCATTTTTTTCTCAAAACATACTCACTTCTCAACTTCAACTTCCTGATTATTATTTTTTTTCGTGTTTGTCCAACTTCAACTTCCTATACCATGATTTGAAATTCTATATTGTCCACTTATTTTTTATTTTCTCATGGGAACATGGTTTACTCCAAAGAAGTTTTTAGGGAAAAAACAGCACTTTCCTAAACATCACGAAAAAACACACCACCACCTACCCAATCATTTGGCGCATTCCCCTAACCTACACTAGTAAGAGGCACTTTCCTAATGTTCGGGAAAAACTGGTTTTTCCTAAGACTACCTAATGTTATTTCAAATAGAATAGAAAAGTTAGGTGCACAAAGACTCGCTCGTACACAGGTCTCCTGGCAGGAATGGATCCTGATTCTCGACATCCACTATCAAGGATTGATAAATTTAAATAAAAGTATCAACAGACATCTTAAAAATGATATTATCAAGCTCAGATAACATGAGTATTGTTACACTTCCAAAACAAAATTAGACCACCCTACCTTATCAAGAAGCTCACTTCGACCCTGACCCTGCCCAGCCTCGACTGCCTCCAATGCTTTCTCATGCCAACCATGCTGGAGAAGCCAAGCAATGTGATCTTCTGCATCCCTATCATAAAGAATAAAGACTGGAAAAGCATGAGCCTACCGATGCAGAAAGTCAATCAAAATGATCTGATGCCGAATCCGTGAATTTATTTTTCTGGTTTCTTGTTTTCAAGTAATGCTTGAAAAATTATACTCCCTCTGGTCTTTTACAAACTTCCTAAGGGCTTACTTTCTCTTAGATGAAGAGAAATTAATAAAATATTAGTTTGTGTGGGGTATTAAGTTGATATAGTGAAGATTGGTGATAAAGTAAGAGAAATATTGAAAAAAGTGATGATAAAGTAAGAAATAGAAATAATAAATACTTAGTGAGTGGGATAAGATCATAAGAAGTTCCTTATTTGGGTTAGGATGTTTGTAATGGAACTCCAAATAAGGAAGCTAAGAAGATTGTAAAAAACGGAGAGAGTGCCCCCATCATTTGTATTTTATGTAGTGTTTCTGCAAATTGCTGTAGAAACATTCAAAAGCCATGGACATTGGACAAGATATATGTGTTACACTTCTTCAGTATCCCATGTCAAATATGGAATGGGCTTATAACAATTTGGAATGCTAATTTAAACTCCGAGACCAGAGGGCGAATAAGATACAGGAGAAAAGACAACGAAGCGCAGCTCAGTTGGTAAGAAGCTTCCCTTCCAACCAATAGGTCGGGGGTTCGAGTCACCTTTGCCTCTTCAAAAAAAAAAAAAAAAAGAACAGGAGAAAAGGAAACAAACCTAGGCTTGGCAATAACTACATCCTTTGGAGACACGATATAATACAAAGGTTCATCACCAGCAGCCCACTGACCACCTGCATAACTGCTACCTACAGAGTACAGCCAAGTGAGCAATGTCATGTATTTATTCACAACACTTGATAATATCATTACACTTCCAAAACAATATCACAAATTACTGAACTATGCAGCACATCTTCAATTTTCATCTCATATGAACTAGCTTAACCTGAAAAAGGTGCGTGGGCAAGAGAATAGTCCTTGGCCTTGTAATGTTCAAAACCAACTACAGGTAGTGCATCGGTTGCGAGCTCATCATTATTCCAAGTGACAACTCGCACTTCGGGTCTCTGAGCATTTCCCTATTAAGATAGACACCTCACTTAGTCCTATACGTCATTGAAGAACCAACTAAAATATTCATTATTAAGAAAATTGATCTCCTCGGAAAGTGTAACACAAGTCAACCATAACAGTTTGCCACGATTAGCATAAAAAGAGATTATAATTGATAAAATTGGAGACAACATGAAATATAACTGGACCCAAAAGCTATACATAATAAACCATCCGATATATGCAATACTAAATCATGAAAGCTCTATTATGTAATGCCTCACTACTTGGAGGGCCTACTATCACTGTCGCGAAGCATGGCAGATGGAAACTGTAGATAAGCAGGCCTGTGGCCTATCAAATAAATCACCCTTTTTACATACTTAAGTAAAATCTTTGCTTGTGAATTGCATATTGAAGATTTATCAGAAACAACCACCATTCAGCAACAATTCAAACATTTATGAGCCTACGTGCATAAAATATTATCAATAGAAGAAATTCGACCAGAGTATGGAATGCTCCTGAGGTACCTGGACGGAAGGAACTGTGCTACTAAAGTCCTTCTCACCATCTTCCTCCCTAGGGATATATGCTAAAACGACCAAGGAATCTCCAAAGGGGGCAATTCCTGAAATGAAATAGCTGGTTTGGAAAGATGCCACAATATCCACCTGATTTATGCTAGACATTGGAATCTGCTTAAAAGTCCCATTGGCAGCGCTGTTATTCTGGTTGATTCTGATTGAAGCTATTTTAACAGATGTTCCCCATCCAATTACCAGCAATGTATCACTCTGGACAAGCAAAACGCAGTGAAAAAGCAATGTTACAAGTGCAGCTATTTATTTGTTTTACATAGTATACTCACAGTAGTTATGTTCTTTCAGACCAGAACCAAACTTGGTTCATTAATATTTATGTGATATATATATATCATCAACTAACCTGCCAAACTAGATGAGGGAGAAGAATCTCAGGGCGTGGGCTTCCACGAGGTCTTTCAATAAATGTAACGCGACGATCATTCGCAGTATCATAAACTTTTGCACCAGCATCATTAGCCCAAGCAATGAGACTAGTTCTCCACTTAACTGCATGAATCGGGCCTTCACCAGAGTGCAGAACCTGTGACAGAAGATGATTACTTCAGTAGGCAGACAGAGTTTAAGCTATCATTTATGTTTTTACAATTTACAATTAAATGACACACAAACAAAGAAAATCAAAAACCTAAATAAACCTGATCTCGGAAGCCTAGCCACTTCTTCATATTATAATACAAGTGGCCTGCCAAACCTCCAGCAACAAATCTCTTTGATGATAATCGCGCATAATCGGGGTCTAGTGCAATGGCCTTCATAGGTCGATGGTACTCAAATTTCATTCTCTCCTCACTAAAAAGACTATTAATCACAACAGAACCATCATCTGAACAGCTCCCAATGTATTCACCTTCACTGTCAAAGGACAGATCATTGACCGCAGCAGTATGAGCAGTGAATTCCTTAATCTGGAGAAGAACGTATTCGTTATTCATATGTCAACGGCATGCTAAAGTATGGGGTAAATACATCTACCATAAAACATATTGCTAGTGACATACAATGGACATCATGGTAGGATTCCCGATGGTAAGTATATTATAAACATTATATCAACTTTATTAATATAGTACATATATAACTCCCTCTCTCCGCTACAAGACACGTTGCTCACTACTTTTCGCCACTTTTTTAAGGCAACTCTTACTTAAATGGTTTCCTGTGAAGTTTTGATGGAAAGTGACATATAAGTTACGAAGTTGTTTGGTATCGTAGAAAATATATTGGTATGGGAAGGTTAATAATTAAGTGTGGGATTGTAACTTTGCTACTTCAGGAATGAGCAACTATAAATGGGATGCATAGCAGGACAGGGGTGTGTAATATCAATTCGTATTCACCCAACAATTGTGATCAATTAATAAAAGGCAAATCACAGAAAAAAGGAGCGACAGGGATTTCTTTTCTTTGAAGCAATCAAATGCAACAATTACTAGTATTAGTGAGGCTGCTAACTTTTTCCGGGAAATGTAGGAAGATATGGCAATCATAACACTAAACCTAGCAATCCGCCAGAGAATGTAACAAGTGAAAATAAAAATAGAAGTACTAAAGCTAAATTAAAACAACTGAGGACATATACGTGGAACAGAGAGACATTTAAACTTTTGAGTTTTGAGGACAGCACGTGGTAAATCTCCAATGACCAACTATAACATAAGATGGTAAGAATTTTCACTAAAACTGCTCTCTGTTTACTGTTTAGTGTGAGCTTATCAGCTAGCTTATCATAATAGGGTATCGAGCTTATTTGATCATTTGACCAAAATAAATCAGCTACAAGAGTTCGATGGTAGCTGATCATCTAACTCAGAGATCTTATTTTAAAAAAAAAAAATAATCTAGTTGATTTGTATTTTATTCTCTATTCAGCAAATCAGATAACTTATCAAATAATTTACTAACCACATCCATTAAACTCAGCTGCCTTATCAGTTCACAGTTTAATCTACCTAATCAACTAGCTTATCAGCCTCTAACAACTTAAACTTATCAGCTATTTAATCAACCAGTATAAAATTGTTAGCAATGTAAGTAATTATGGTTTTATAGAGATCGCACACGGATCCATCTATCTCTGGAAATACTGAAGCACTTTTGTCCTCTATCAACCTGCTCTGAGGCATTACGTCTATATATTTAAAATGTCAAAAAAGTTTTATTGACACCAAGCACGGAATGAGACTGGATTTTGTTGGTAACACTCACGGCCCCTTAACTATTTTGATCAGAAATAACTCCACTTATGGTTTGAGAGAATAGATTTGTAATATAGCACCCAAACAAAGATTCTGTCTACCAAAGTATATACAGTGAAAACTAGCCAAGGAATCCCGAGAACCTCAAAAATGCACTGAAGAAACTGTATGTTAACATGTACTTCGTTCTTATATAAAAGTACGGGGAAGTCGGACCGCAGAAGTAGCTAATAAACCTTGCAGTTATCAAGTATCAATTGAAATGAAATAATTTTCATCGAGCAAAGGCTTCAAACCTATTATCTGCCTGCTTTGCCAAAATTCTAGAAGAGCAAAACAAAAGAGTTTGTCTGACAGCATGCAAAAGATGATCCAGAGTTCAATGCAATTACTCGCTTGATTACATAGAGTGAAACTACCACGCAATTTCAGGAGAGCGCTTACTAAATTGATAATCTCTCCGTCCAAGAAGAAGCTTCCCATTTTGTTTTGATGACCTTTTTCGATTGCAAATTACATGTACTGACTCTGTCCCAATCTCATCTTCTTACTTTCCATTTTAGTCTGACCAATCTCATCTTCCACCCCTAAAATGGAAACAATCTCTCCAACTTTATACCCTCTCTTTCTTACTTTATTCATTCTCTTTCAGACGTTTCTCTATTTCACCTCACATCTTCTTAAAGTTCGTGCTCAGACCCATAAGAAGATGAGACTGGGACGGAGGGAGTATAATTTTTTGGCCGATGATTTAGGAGTAATTTATGGACTAAAAAAAGTCAATGAAAGTATGAAACAAAATGGGAGGAGACTTCTTCTTGGACGGAGGGAGTACAATTTTTATACATACATGAAATTACATAGAAGTAGAACATCCCCCACCCTAATTCCATATTTCAAAGCCGGCTTTAAGGGTGAAGTCTTGGGGGTAGACTGATAATAGTCATTTATGATCACTCAAAAACTACAACATTCTGTAACAAAAGAAACACTTGCAACATTCTGTAATACTTCCTGGACCCTTGGTCACTCATGGATTTTGGTAATAAGACTACATCTTTGCTCAGAAAAAACATAATCAACTCATGCGCTAAAGCAGCAAAAATAATCAGTTAAAAAAAACATAGAAAAGCTTCCAATTTGTTCACATACTAGCAAAATTAACAATCTATGAATCAAGGAATCATCATAAAAAGAAAGAGAAAAGAAATGGTGAGCTGAAAAGTAAAGTAAAAGTGAGCTGGTACCTGATTTCCCAAAAAATCGAGAATGTGAATGGAGCCAGAGTGAGTGCCGAGGGCGATCATGCGTTCAGCGACGGCGATACAGGAAGCGGAGTCGTTTTGGAGGAGAGTAGGGACACTGCCGCCCATCCGTTGGTACTTTAGGCGTGGCTCATCTTCTTCATCCTCCTCCTCATCTTCGGCTTCTGAATTCTCCTCCGACGATTCTTCCTCCCTCTCGTCGTCGCCTTCCATTCCGTTCTCCGATGGTAGCTTCGGCGACATTATTATTTTATTATTATAATCTGTTGTCTAATTTTGGATTTGATTCATTCAGATTGATCCATGGATCAACCCTCTCCTATTAGCACTAGCACCGGCCCTGGTGGCGTCGCGTGGCACCAGGTCTTTGCCTAAATTAATGGCTCAATTGTTTTATTACCCTTTATCAAATCCCTTATTACATCCTGATCCCTTAAATTTCAACAATAGCATATTGCCTTCACATCGGAAAATTATATTTTAGTACCCGTGGTGTTAAGTCTCACTGAGTGTCAGGGTCAGGTAGGACTCTCTCACATTGGTGTCCGAGAGGGCGTCTCCGTCTCA
>JAYMSL010002055.1:0-15209 GCA_036897195.1 Plantago coronopus
AGAAAATTCAGTTTAGGATTTAAATGTAATTGTTTTATCTAATAGGATCCAGATGTAATTAGAAAATCTAACAGGGGTAGTGGATGAAATTCGCCCTAAACTGAAATTGTTTCAAAATTTAAATACTCCACAAAATTGAATTACATAAACCCGAATTGAACTGAGAACCAGAGAGCAAACTTTAAGAGTCCATTACATCTACACCCCTTCTTAGATGTCGCAATTACACTTGAGACCAATTAGATCATCAATTACATCTGGATCCACAAAATTAATTTTTTTAACTTCATTAACAAAACAACCAAACATGACCTTAAACGAATTTTCAATAATACCCTTCAAGTTTTAATTTTTCAATTTTAACCCCAATTCTTAATTCACTTTCACAATTACCCCTCCATCTCAACCTTCTTCCTCCTCCACCTTCTTAATTTTTTAATTTTTTTTTTTGAAATGAAAAACTCCATTAATGGAGCTCAACTTGAGCTCCATTAATGGAGCTCGGGCTCCAATGGCGGAGCTGTAACAGCTCCGCCGCGGAGCTGTTATCCTTTCCTCCTCACAGTCACAATCACACACGTCTCTCTCTCTTCACTCACGTCTCTCTATCTTTACTCACGCCAGTTTCCTCCCTCTTAACCCTCACCAGCCGCACCCTCCTCCAGCTCCGCCCAGTCTAGCCCAATCCGCGCTCCTCCTCCTCCTCCGCCTTCAACTCCATGTCGCCCCAGAAGCCCCACTCGCCCCACAAGCCAGTGGCGCCATCTGCCTCCAACTCCGATATCTAGCCTCCGCCCCCGAATTGGAACCGATCTCGACCTCCTCCTGGCGCATCTATTCTACTGACAGAAGCTTGGGGAAGATCCTTGGAGATAGATATCCAATTTGCGCTTGGGGAAGATCCTTGGAGATAGATCTCCAATTTGCGCATCTAGAAAAAAATTGTGGAGGAGGAAGAAGGGGAGGAAGAAGGTGGAGGAGGAAGAAGGGGAGGAAGAAGGTGGAGGAGGAATAAAGGTTAATTATGGAAAATGAAAAAGTTGTGGGGTGAAAATACAATTTAATAAAGTTACCAAATTGCAAAATAATCCAAATGTTCAAGGATTTGTTTGTTGTTGATTTTTCAGATTTTACTGTTGGACTTAAGTGTAATTGATGATCTAAAAGGATTCAAGTGCAAAGTGTGTATCTATCAGGGGGTCTGATATCAGGGGGTCTGATAGTAATTGTCCCAAACTTTAATTTAAACTGACCGAGAGAACGTGTGTGAAAAAGACTGAAGAATTACTCCATCACTAATTAGAATCGTGCTTGAACATCCCACTTGGACAATTTTTTTTCTTGAAAGTTGAAACACCACTTGGACAATCCGAGAATACTAAAATCCAGAATTAGCCACTCAGTCAAAGCTTCCTCACTGGAAGCTCAGTGTGTCTCACTCACACCCGAACACTCCCTCCTTTTCACACCACCAAATTTTCCTAGAAATTTCCTTATCGATCCAAAACTCACATTATTTTGTTCAAAATTTTCAATTCGATCCCCATTATTTGTATTTGACGAACCAAATTCACTTTTCTCCTCTTCCTCTCTCAACCCCTTTTCTCCATCTTCTAGGTTTTCTGGTTTAATCCTTTTTTTTCTTCAGTAATCATCCCTGAAAATGGTGAATCTTGATATGTGTTTGAGTGAAGAGAAAGCTTTCCCACCGGGGTTCAGGTTCCATCCCACTGACGAGGAGCTTGTGCTCTACTATTTGAAGAGGAAGATCTGCCGAAGAAGACACCGTTTGGATGTTATCGGGGAGACCGATGTTTATAAATGGGATCCTGAAGAGCTGCCTGGTATGTTATCTTTCATGATTCGATTCGTCTTTATCGATTTATATCGTGATGCTGTTTGATTCTGTACTCTGTGAAATCTGCTATGCGATTTAGGTGTAATTATACAGTTTTCGGATGAGCTTTGGAAGTCAACGAGATATTTAGGTTTGAGGATGATTGGGGGTTCATTTTTCTTGATCATGTAGAGTGTAATTGTAGGTTAAATTCGAATTCTAGAGTAATTTATGCATAAGAATTGGGGAAGTTTAGCTGAATCTATTCCTGTTTAGGATTGCAGTTTGCTATTGTTTGAAAAGTCAGTTTAGTGAGATGTTTTTACTGTTCATATTGTTGGTCATTGATTATTTGATTGTGTTTGTTGATTGTTCTAAAGCTTTATATGTTTGATTGACTGACATGTAGTTTATCTACTAATGCAGGGATAAAGTCAGTTTAGTGAGATGTTTTTACTGTTCATATTGTTGGTCATTGATTATTTGATTGTGTTTGTTGATTGTTCTAAAGCTTTATATATTTGATTGACTGACATATAATTTATCTACTAATGCAGGGATAAGTTCAGTTTAGTGAGATGTTTTTACTGTTCATATTGTTGGTCATTGATTATTTGATTGTGTTTGTTGATTGTTCTAAAACTGTATCTGTTTGATTGATTGACATGTGGTTTATATACTAATGCAGGGATATCGAAGCTAAAAACGGGTGACAGGCAGTGGTTCTTCTTTAGCCCCAGGGACAGGAAGTATCCGAATGGAGGGAGATGCAACCGGGCTACACGACATGGATATTGGAAAGCGACTGGTAAAGATCGGGCTATCACATGTAATGCTCGTACTGTTGGGTTGAAGAAAACTTTGGTCTTCTATAGGGGGCGTGCACCTAGTGGTGAGCGTACTGACTGGGTGATGCATGAGTATACCATGGATGAAGAGGAGCTAAAGAGATGCCAAGATTTTCAGGAATACTATGCTCTGTACAAGGTTTACAAGAAGAGTGGTCCTGGCCCAAAGAATGGTGAGCAGTATGGTGCTATTTTTAAGGAAGAGGAGTGGGCCGACGACAAAGATGAAGTTGTGTGCCTCACAGAGCCGGAGAAGCCAGTGGTAAAACAAATTGAAGGGGGAAAGGTTGATCTGATAGTTAACCGTAATAGTGAAAAAGTATTGAATCCTGAAGTGCAGTCGACTTTAGACGACCTTGAGGAAATCATGAATCAAATAGTGGACGACAATGAGTTTACTTTGGACCAATTTACCTGCGGGAATGGGAATGAAAGTCACAGTACCTTGGTTGACTATTCTTCGTGTGTATCAGTTCAACCATATAGCCAGCCCTGTCAGGTGCAAAATAGTTTTGACTTGACTCAGTCTGGTACAACTCAGTTAGTGTTAAATGAGGGGCCTGAGGTGTCGTCAGCTCAAAATGTTAATGGGAAAGCTCCTCTTGTGCTGGAAGAGGATTTCTTAGAAGATTTTCTGGAAATGAATGACCTAATTGGTCCAGAACCAACCACTGAAAATCATGGTGGGTTAGTGGATAACTCAGGGAAGATACAGTTCGATGAGTTTGATAGTTTCTGCGAGTTTGATCTGTTCCAAGATGCACCGACATTGTTTCATGAGCTGGGGCCTGATCAGCCCGGGCAGATTTCTGGTCCATGCCAGCAAAATTATGATAATGGATTCACGAACCTTATGTCAAGCTCTTACACTGGAAATCTTCAGAATAATACGGTGACTGACCATCTGCTGCCACAGTCCAGTGATGCAAATGGAATGAGCTCTGAGGTGTGGTCGAACGAGCAAAGATGGCATGTTTCAACACAAGCAAACCAAGGACTCGTATCTTCATCAACTTCAGGTAATGAAACGGGTTACTATCATTCAATTACATTCTTGTGATATTGGAAAAATCTGTAATTTTACACAATATTCTGTCACTGCAACCATATTCTTGTTCAAGTACTTCTTGATTTTTGATACTTAATGTTCATATATATCTATTCATGGTCTAATTTGGTGGAGCTCTTGATCAGACAAATGGTTGGAAAACACCTTGTCAGATCCAAGATGGTGAAAAACTCTTTGAGCCCAAGTGGAACTGGGGGAGTTTGAACCAAGAATCAAGAGCTCCTCTGTGTAATGTGCTTAGACTGTTTTACTAATATTCAGCGGATTTTGGCATATGTTTAGGTGTGATATATCAAAATCAAAATCAAAATTTTGTTAATCATCAAGCCGGAGCAAATGGAAATGGAAGCGGAAACTTGGATGATGGTACAGACTCATGGTTCTCCACTGCTCTATGGTCGTTTGTGGAGTCTATACCTACAAATCCCGCTTCAGCTTCTGAATCTGCTTTGGTAAACAAGGCTTTTGGCCGAATGTCTAGCTTTAGTAGATTAAGAGTAAATGCCATGAATTTGAATGTTGCCGCCGGTAATAGTACCTCTGCAACTTCAAGTAGTACAGGCAAATCTCGAAGTAGTTTATTATGTTTTTCGTTACTTGGAGTGCTGTGTGCTATATTATGGATGTTCATTGGAGATTAACATACTGCGAATCTTGCTAGTACTTTGTAAATGTGATGTTTTCACTTGCCCGAGTTACCATATTAGCAAGGTAAAGGTAGCTCGGATATATATATCATATATATATATATATATGTGGATAAAGATTCTTTAGTCACTGTTGAACTTGAATGTGTCATAGGATTTCAAGACAGGTACTTTCTGGGACGCCTAAAGTTTCAGAAATTAAGGCATGTTGGTGTTCTTAATGGATTTGTCTATGTTACGGTACGAGATTGTGTCTCATGGTATACTTTATTGTACCAATCTTTAGATATAACACACTGTGGTATGATGATGAGGCACAATCAAACATCGTATTATAGAGCAAACCATTGGCAACTAAAGCAGATACATCCATGCCATATTATAGCTGTGAGGCTCATGTTTTGTAAATGCGTCTGTTTAAATTGATTCCTTATCAGATTTCATTGTGGTGAATGGTGATTTAGATGGTAATTTGATCCTTGGTTGTATAATGAGACATCAGTATACAGGTGTAAGTAGAGCATTAACAAGTGCTTGGCTCGGCAGGGTAAGGATAGAGCCGAACTTGAGCCTTGTTTTGTGCTCGTTTTTACCACCTTATTAAATCTACACTTCTTATGTTTAACTAAGCTTTAAAGCCGTTGACATGAAATCCATCTTAAAGCCATGAAATGCATCATCTCTATCTCTATCTGTAGGAAAGATTAGGAATCATTTGTGTAAAATCGTGTTCAGCAAGATGCGGGGAAGTCCACAATCTCAATAATGAGAAGGTTGAAACGACGTTATCAACTGCAATTACTAGCTCAACCGCAGGAGAAGCCTCTGCCAAACAGTACATCCCAGAACATATGTTTTTGGTTCACTAAGAAAAACCCACGAGGAAAAGGTAAGTTGTCAAAAAAAAATCACGGTTTTGGTTATATTTATTTATTTTGTTCGATTTTTGTTTTGGAAACGGTAAATTTTTTATAGATCATAATGTCAACTGTACATGTAAACGAGTAAAAGATCACCAACTAGCTTCGATAATCGCTTGGTTTATGGTCCAACCCGTACGTCCAATCACAGTGATGGAAACTGAACTATTAAATAGATAGAAAACACATAAAATAAATCCAGTTTCATCAATTCTCCTGCTTTCTCCGGTTTCAAATCGCTTTTAAAATTTCCTAAACCCTAGTTTCTTCAATTTCCATCAATTACTCCATCAATTCATTTCTACTACTCAATAGCTTTGTTAGAAGCATAATTTCAACTAAATTATTGTAGATTTGTGTGAAAATAGGGAAATGTTACTTTTCTTTATTTTCAAAATTGATATTGATGTCAATCAATATACTTAAGGTTTTCGAGTCACCTCGAGAGAAAATAAATAATTATTATTAATTATTATTTTGCCGTTTCAAAAAAGATATAGTCAAAGTTCATAGTGATGATAGTTGAGATTTGCGTGCACTTTGTTTAAGTTTATATTTTTCTAGGTGATGAGGAGGCGATGATAACATGAAGATCAATAAAGGAAAATAAGATACAAAACCCAAAGACAATTACCGACGCGGCGCCCGTCTTTGTATCGAGTGATTTGTTTTTTTTCCCATGAGGAAATTATTTGTATCCATTTTAATGTATATAAAACTAAGCATGAAACTGAATGATTGCTAAATATACAGGGCTTCGGTGTAATATTTTTGAGGTTTGCTATCATTTTGTACTTTTTAATATACAAGGTTTCCGTGGAGTAATCTTTATCGTTCACGGGGTATACATTCCGGATTTGGTTGCGACTAACTAATACTGTACGCTCAAACTTGTTCAATCATGATATAAATGTTGTACCAATTTTTAAAAAATTAAGGTTCAGTTCAGTTCAATTTAAGTGAAAAATCTCAAAACTCGTATATGTTCCGTTTCACCAATTAGACGAGAACGTATCACAATTGTGTACTACTACTACCTTTCAATCAGCATTTTTAAAATTGTTTGGCACGAATCAAATTCCAACGAGTTTGTACCAATTAGTAAGCCCACCAGAAAGTGACGTTACCAATCGCGTGAATTAATACCACATCACTTCTCAATGTCATCATCATTGTTATCTCCAACCTCATCATCTGATCTCCACAACACCACCAAACCACCACCACCATGGCTACCGAACCTACACCCATACGTTTCGGGATAATCGGGTGCGCAAAAATAGCCCAAAAAGTCTCACGCGCCATCCTCCTCTCTCCCAACTCCACCATAGTTGCAATCGGCAGCCGTTCTCTTGACAAAGCTGTTGCCTTCGCCAAGGACAACAACTTCCCCGAATCTGCCAAAACTTACGACAGTTACAACTCCGTTCTGGACGACCCTGATGTCGACGCAGTTTACATCCCCCTGCCAACGAGCTTGCACTTGAAGTGGGCCGTGCTAGCAGCGAGCAAGAAGAAGCATATTCTTCTGGAGAAGCCCGTGGCATTGAATGTTAAGGAGCTGGATAAAATTCTGGAGGCTTGTGAATCCAGTGGAGTGCAGTACATGGATGCAACTATGTGGATGCATCATTCTAGGACCGCGAAAATGAAGGAGTTTGTCTCTGATTCCGATCGGTTTGGACAACTTAAATCGGTAACTATATATGTGAACATTTAGCTACAAATTAAGTTTACAGAAACTGCCCTGTTAGTGGTTTTCACTTTTCACTATTGTTTGATTGAATCACAAGATTTTAGGATTAACGATTGAAGCAGGACAGAACATGAGGAATCAGTTAGATACTTAGCTAGATTTACGTATTGATTAGGAAACGAAAACTTTAGTCGTCGTCTAGCTGGGCTATATATGGACTATTAGGCCATGTAAGTGGCATCTTGCTCACAGTTCCATTCAGTTTGGGTATTGGATTAGGATTACCAGTTTGTTCTGCTTTGTGGTTGTGGATCAACTTGTTGCAGTTCAAAAGTTGAAATTAAGCACTAGCTGACTAGCTAGTTCAGTTGATACAAACACGCCAGTTCCAGTTTAGTCCTCTAAACAGGTTTTTGTTCAATACTACGGATTTGGGGCGTGTTGCAAGGATTTGTGTCGTCTGTAGCACATTCACGTGCCAGGCAATTGTTGTTATATATATTCGAAGAACCTGTCGTTTACCTTTGTTCTCTTTCGATCTGAACCGTTAATAACCACTATATACGTACATGGGAGCTGAGACTACATGTAAAACTTGAATGTTTTTGCAGATTAACAGCATATTCTCTTACTACACCGGACCTGAATTTCTCAAAAACGACATCCGTGTGAAACCTGATCTTGATGCACTAGGGGCTTTGGGAGATGCAGGGTGGTACTGTATCAGGGGAATACTGTGGGCTAATGACTACCAGCTGCCTAAAAGTGTGACTGCCATAAAAGATGCCGAGTTCAACGAAGCAGGAGTAATCCTGTCATGTGGTGCTTCATTAACTTTCCATGACGGACTTGTGGCAACGTTCTATTGCTCCTTCTTGGGTGTTCTCACCATGGAGCTTAGTGTTCTGGGGACGAACGGATTTCTGCACACGCACGATTTCATAATCCCATTCCATGAGAATGTTGCACCATTTCACGTGAGTTCAAAGACTAAGTTTGCTACTGGTTCAACACGTGGGGTCGAACCAATCCCATCTGGGGTCTCAGTTGAGACGGAGCTACCCCAAGAAGCATTGATGGTGAAGGAGTTCGCTTCTTTGGTTGGTAAGATTAAGGATCACGGTTCGGAAACGGAGAAGCATTGGCCAGTTATCAGCAGGAAAACTCAACTGGTTGTGGATGCTGTGAAGGAATCAATTGAGAAAGATTTTGAGCCTATTAAGATTGTGTACTAGTTCTTCATCTTGCTGCATATATGGATTAACAAGGGCCTTGTGAAATTCTATCTTTCGTGTATAATGAAATGAGGATCTTGTCATTAATAAAGATGAGTGTTTTGTAATAATAATAATAATATGTCATAAGATCAATGGTCTTTATTACCTTAATCCACATGAATCTTGTTGATCTATGGTTATAAATTCAACTACTAGTACTTTAGTATATTGAGTAGTACAGATCTGTGTGTTAGTCTCTGTTCGGTTTGCTTTAAAATCTCCGAACTGATCTGCCCTGGTCTGAATTGAACTGAATTCAAGTATGAGTTTGAACTACTACAATTAAACTGAATGAACCTGAACTTAACTGAAATAAACGGCTGAAATTAAGGTGAATTTAACATCCATGATTCATTGTGTCCGGACTTGGATTTTATAATGTGAACTCTGTTCCAGCTTCCAAGATACTAAGATAGTTAAGTTTTCAAATTACGAAAAAGTATTGCTATAATTTATTATAATTAACGAAGCTTTTTATGTGATCGAGGTTCTAACGTTAAGTTACCATATTTTATAACTACAACTTGTTGGTTACATCTGATCAAGGGGCATTGCTACATTTACCATTGCCATATCTGTTAATCCAAGCTCATCATTTTCACAACACCACCAAACCACCACCAAAACCATGGCTACTGAACCTACACATATACGTTTCGGAATAATCGGGTGTGCGAGCATAGCCCAAAAAGTGTCACGCGCAATCCTGCTCTCTCCCAACTCCACCATAGTTGCAATTGGCAGCCGATCTCTTGAAAAAGCAGTTGCCTTCGCCAAGGACAACAACTTTCCGGAATCTGCCAAAACTTACGACAGTTATGATTCTGTTCTGGACGATCCTAATGTAGATGCGGTATACATGCCCCTCCCTACGAGCTTGCATCTGAAGTGGGCTGTGCTAGCTGCCAGGAAGAAGAAGCATATTCTGCTGGAGAAGCCTGTGGCATTGAATGTTAAGGAGCTGGATGAGATTCTGGAGGCTTGTGAATACAGTGGGGTGCAGTTTATGGATGCTACTATGTGGATGCATCATCCTAGAACCGCGAAAATGAAGGAGTTTGTGTCTGATTCCGATCGGTTTGGACAACTTAAATCGGTATTTATGTGAACATTTCTGCATTATTTAGATTTTTGTTCAGTACATCCATCCGATTGAAATTAACCCTGTTGTATGAGTAGTAAACTGTCTGTTCTCTAAACATGGCTAGGCTTGAAATTAACCCTGTCGTCTGTCTGTCGATACCATTGTACTTTGGAGTTGGGACTTGGGACTACTTGTAAAACTTGAATGTTTTCACTGCAGGTTCATAGCATTTTCTCTTACTACAATGGACCTGATTTCCTGAAAAACGACATCCGTGTGAAACCAGATCTGGATGCACTAGGCGCTCTTGGAGACGCGGGCTGGTACTGCATCAGGGGAATACTATGGGCCAATGACTACCAGCTGCCTGAAAGTGTTACTGCTTTAAAAGATGCCGAGTTCAACGAAGCAGGAGTAATCATGTCATGTGGCGCTTCCTTAACTTTCAAAGATGGTATAGTGGCAACGTTCTATTGCTCCTTCTTGGGCGTTCTGACTATGGAGCTTAGTGTTGTCGGGATGAATGGATTTCTGCACACACACGATTTCATAGTCCCATTCTATGAGAAAGTTGCACCGTTTCATGTGAGTTCGAAGGCTCAGTGGGCTACTGGGTGGACACAGGGGGTTGAGCCAATACCGTCTGGGGTCTCAGTTGAGACGGAGCTACCCCAAGAAGCATTGATGGTGAAGGAGTTTTCTTCTTTGGTTGGAAAGATCAAGGATCATGGTTCGGAAACGGAGAAGCATTGGCCAACTATCAGTAGGAAAACTCAACTGGTTGTGGATGCTGTGAAGGAATCAATTGAGAAAGATTTTGAGCCTATTAAAATTGTGTACTAGTTCATGATCTTGCTGCCCCGCACATTTGTGAGTGAGATCTCTATTCATATGTGGATTAGACAAGTCGTCTATCTTTTCTGTCGAATAATGGGATCTTGTCATTAATAAAGATGAAAGTTTTGCATTTCATATCATATGAAACCGGATAAATAGATAATTTTTTATTGATTATCTCTTTGGCCGCTTAAAATAATATATCATATGAAATGAAACTCTTTGCTGTTTTATCAGCCCAGTGAAGCCTTCAAACAGTTCTGGTCCTGGAAAAGAAATCTGCCTTGTATGTATTCCTCTGTTTCTTTTAGGACTATTGATTCCATTGTTACACAGAAGATTCAAATTGGAGATAAGGAGCTTTAAAGAAAAAGAAAAAAGTAAAGTTGAGATTTACAAAATTGCAAATTGGTAAATTTCCCGGGCCAATCACACAATTTTTATTTTTTCTTATTTGTAAGAGCAACATTGACTCTCAAAGAAAACATTGAATATCTCCTCTAGAACATTAGATATCTCTTTGGAAAACATTATAAATTTAATATTAAATATTTAAAATTCAGAAAATTACAACTAGAGCTCTCCTTGTAATCTTCTCTTTAAAATTCTACCATTATCTAAATGATGAATTTGGTAAAATGAAAATGATCCAACATATTATCGCTATAAAGAAAGCACATTATGTGTAATGAAGTTCAACAAAAATATTTAGAAAAATAACATTCGCTTATGTTCTCCTTTTTCCTGGATGTCCTTGTACCGGTACATATGTTTTGGTTGAAATCTCAACTTCGGCTCTACTCTTCTTCGAAAAAAGTAGTCTTCTTCTCAAGCTCAATCAAGTGACATTAACAAAAAAAAATGATATTCATTATCCTGAATAATTACTTATTATTCTCCAATAAAAACTGTACACATTCTCCGAACAAAACATTAAGCATAATCAACTATAACATCAACATTCTTCAATAAGAACTATAATTAAGCATTCTCTCCATAGAAAACATTGGCCATACTAAACTAAAACATTATGCATTCTCAAATATAACATTAAACAATTTGACAACAAATGTATAAAAACATTAACAAATCATTCTGGAGAAAAAAAATATTAAATACTCTTAAATGAAATAGTTATATCTAAAACATTAGGCATCAATATTGTACTTCTCCGTAGGTTCAAGCGGGCCATTCGAAGTTTTCGAACTCAACTCGGAGTTAACAACATACTATATTTATATATTCTATAAACTAATGACAACATTTTGGTATACCATAACAAAATTTACAACATAGCAAAATACAAACATCACAACAACATAACAAAATTGAATAAACAACAAATTTGGTCGAACTAAACTTCATCTTTCGGATATGAACGACATCTATGAAAATTAATTTAAACCACTCATGGTACTTCATTGGGAGTTCAACCATTAACCCGACTTTCTCATGGTTTCCTTACAGGTCCGGGCCAGCCCTAAGACATGAGTTCCGGTTCGGTTCGGGCTGGTTTCTCGGTCCGGGCACGTTTCTACTCAGCCCTAGTCTGGATTAGGAAACCAAGGCATATATTTTAGGACTTATACGTCTAGTTTCTAAAGTTTTTTCTTTTTTTTTTCAGGACACTGGTATATTATAAGAAACACAGATATACTCGATTTTCGCACTGATTTACTACTCATTTTTCACATTTATTTTCCCTAAAATCATGATTTTTTTAAAAGAATTTGTAATAAACAAATGGATAGACACTAATTTCACCTCTTCCTCTCCTTTTCTCGTTTTGCTCGAGAATTTTTACGCGTGAGAATTTGAAGCTTCACTCTATTGGGATCTGGGAAACCGTTTCTACTTGAGCTATTCCAGAACCAGACTGTTAATCAAAAATTCCAAACTAGAAGTGAAATAGACTGATAATCAATGCCAAGGAGGAGAAGAACACTCTCTATGAACTCATCGACAGAATCTGCTATGGAGACATGACCTACTACTATCTCGTGTTGTGCCATGGAGTCCATTTCGACAATTTCCCCCTTATCTCCTACCAGGACCTCAAGGAGATTGGCATCGATCAAGTTGGAACTCGACGGACCATCTTCTCTCATATCGAGTCGCTCAACCTCAATGCTACCCATAAGAAACGGTGAAATTCGATTTCTGGTTTTCCATCATCAAATAGTAACTTGTTCGTTTCAGTTTGCTGAAAATTAGAATTGCATCTGCATTTCTTCATCCTGATTGATTATTATATTGATTAGTAGTTTTTGCAGCTTGTGTTCATTGTTCTATTTTTTATATAAATTTTTTTTTTAGAATAACGTTTGGTTAACTTATGGTTACTTTGTTAGGACATATGACCAACATGTCAGGTTGGATAACAAGGAGCAGACGAGGAAGGTGTCCGATACTCTGTGTAGGCCAATAAGGCCTCCAGCTGCGTTCCAACTTTTCATGTATGTACATTCTCATTCTGTTTATCTTTCATGACTTGCTATGCAGGTGTTGGCGAGTGTTTTGTATTGCGATGGATTCGACTTATCTTATTTCATGCTCTTTGTGATCTCAGGAAAGAGCTCAGGGTGAATCAGCCGGGGATTTGCGTTGCTGTGAGTTGTTCATTTTGTTGTGTTTTAATAATTTGATTGTATTGGATTTTTAGGAAAAAAGTTTCTTTTTGATACTGTCAATGGGATGGATATATATACATAGGTCAATCAGAGTCACTGTAGAAGGTGGATGTCGATGAGCATTAAGGTAATAATGAATTTGACTTGATATTTCAGAAGCCATATATGTTGATTTGATGCTGCTCATTAAAGTCTGGTAAACTTGTGTGGGTGAAATTAAATTTTGTGGCTCAAACAATGTACATTATAGGAGAAAAATCCCTTTGTCATGAGGGCAAAAGAGATGGAAGAGGAATATTACAGAGATATGGAAGGCTACAATTCGCAATTGGTAAGTTGTTACTTGTCATAAAGTTGTTGTTAATTCTTAATTCCAACTAACTTATTTGGCTTATGTTGATTGTGTAGCTTGAATTGACTGGTGATGAAGTGGATGCATCTGGAAATATGGAGGCTGAATCTGATGAGTCAAATTGGGATGTTGTTAAGGAGGATGAATGTCGCGAAGACAGTGGAGAGGTGAGTTGTGTCATGTGTGAGTAGAAGTGACCATTTGTGATCAAGAATCAAAATATAATGTTTGGGACGATTGCCATAATGATATGGGTGTTAATTGTCTGCTGTAGGATGATGAAGAGACTGAAGGTGGTGTTCACTGGCGATTACTCAATGTTGCTCATGTGGATGTGGTTGGATGATCTTGGTATTATGATAATCTGTTGAGTTGACATTTTGGAACATGTTGGTTTATTCACAATCTGTCACTTACTTTCTGGTAGTTTCTTGGGACATGAAATAGTAATTCAAACATTAACTTATGCCATGCTTATTTATTTGAATGGAACACGTCAGTTTCAGTACTAGTTATACTCTGTTATATAACATGTTCTGTTTTTCATTTCCTAGAAAATTAGCCTGATAGTGATGGACTGATAATATATTATGTGAATACTTGAGTTAGTATTACACTACTTACACATCTTAGTGAGCATTGGCGGAGAGCTGATAGTTGCTTCCGGGCCGAAAGAGTGGTGGTTCAGGGAGAAGAAGATGAAGGTGTACTGAATTTGAGCGAATTAGACAGCTAGAAGAAGAAGGAGAAGAAGATGAAAAGTGCGAAACGCGCCTGTTCAATATTCAAGTCATAAAAAAATGTACTAAAGCAAGAAATGCAACTCAAAGATAATCCCAAAAAGTTCACCTGTTCTCCAACGACAGACAGAACAGGCACCAAGCTTACAAGTATCAAGCAAAAGTTTCAAGCACCTGTGCAGTTAAGTGATCATCAAGAAGTGATTTTACTACTATCAAGGATTGATATCGGCAGAGATTCCACCAATACACATTATGATGCAAACCATAATCTACTTTTACCAACGCGATAAAAAAAACTGTCCAAGTGCTTCAATGAAGGACATTATCTCCTGCAACAAGTAATTAAACTATTAACTAATTCAAATTTCTGACAAATCGTAATGGTACAGGAATACCCAAAATAAATAAAATCTAAGGCATGTTGAATCTTTATACTATACTTATAACAACAAATAGTTTTGCAACCAACTCAAGAATGACCAATAATGAAATAGTTCATCCACATACGAAAAAATTAACATATACAAATCTTTATAAAATATATGATCACTACAAATGGAAATGATATTATATATTATATTATCATATAGAAAACATTTTAATTATAGTAAAAGTGAATGTACTTAATTAACAAATAATGCAGAAATACCAACACGCTACGCGTGTTATTGTGACACTTTTCTATAATATTTTACATTTTTATTTATTTTGTAAATTTTATTTTAAAACTAAATATAATTTGTGATATAATAAATCAATCAATTTTATAATAAAAATTTGATAAAGTTGGGTACGTTTCGATTATTCATTAGAAATAAAAGGTTGTCGAAACATATCCATTACTGGTGTCGAATCGTAGATATTGACGAATAGATTATTTTGGTGAAATCGGATTTATGTTTGAATAATCATATTTTGAGATATTAAGATTACAAAACATTAGAGAAATTAAGAAAGGAGAAATTTGATAGGTCGGGAAGAGTTGCAAGAAATATGGATTGTATATTTGCAATTTAATTATTAAATATTTTCAAATCAGTCCTTAAATCTGAACTCAATCGAATAACTTAATTGTCGTGAATTGAACTCAATTGCACAACTCAAATAGTTATTGACAAAAAATACGATTTGTCCAGGCATTCCTCATTACTCACACACCAAATTCCACTAAGACCAGCCCCAATGGGGGCTGGCATAGTTGCTGTCGTCTTTGACGACAGCAGTTCAGGCGCCCAATGGGCGCCAGAACTGGGCTGTCGTCAAAGACGA
>JAYMSL010002056.1:0-15209 GCA_036897195.1 Plantago coronopus
CACAGTCGTTCGTCTGCAAGTAGTGGTAGAGAACAGAATTTCAGCAAACCCTGAGATATCTCTTACATTTAGTCACACCGTTAACTTGACCTAAAACGAGCTGGGCATGGCACTGTGTCTGCGCGTGATCCTTTGCATTGTTTCATCCAAACAATGGCGACTTTCTAGAGTGGAATCGATTTGGTTGGGATTTAGGAAGACAGTGACCGATCATTTTCTGAGCCCGTCCTGCTGCACTATGCGCAAATCTACTGATAATATGCTGAGGAGAGAAGACTAATTTATATGTAGAGTAACATTGTTCTAATGTGATGCTGTTTATACTGACCATCATGAGAATCTTTGGGCTTTGTTTGTGATTCTGGAAGTAAAAGTTCCCCTGTTTTATCATATTGTTGTGTTCTATACTTGGATGGAAAAATCACTGAATGATCGGTTTTCACCCGACTTCGGATACCCGATTATCTGTCTTAGCAAGGCAACCAATGAGTATGACAAACATTCTTATTCTTCATCCCAAGGGGCTGGTCTATTACAGATGATATCAGAGTCGAAACAACACCAACCCACAAGCAATGCGAATGTGGTATTGTCAAGGGGCCACGAACATGTTACAAAAATATTTATTTTACAACGACTCAAAATTTAAGGGTTGAAGTGATTGATCATGTTATTCATAAAGTGCATGATTTCAAATGTTTGATACTTCCACACCATTTGAAATTTGAAAGTATAGAATACTCAATGGTAATTGCCTTCAAGTGATAATGAATTTGAGTTATTATAACAAGGTTTTGAGTTCTGAGTCTTGTGGAGGTAAAAAAACACAACTGAGATAGCAGTTCCTTAAAAGGTCTGTACTGATGTTCTATTCCGCTGGATTAATGATATAAACGGATACCGGTAAAAAAACGAAAAAGAGTAAAAAAAAAAGAAAATACGGACGATAATAATCTGTGTCGATTCAAAGAGTTTAGTCTCAATAAGTGATACCTAAACTAAAAGGCTAAAACCCAATGTCAAAAGGTCAAACCCCTAGTAAACTTTCATGTTTCCCTCCTGCCATACTAGTCGCCGGAGCTAGTCGAAAAATATAATTTTCCGGCCACCAGAGCGACACGGCGGCGACTGATCATATCCAATGATAGACCTAGTAGCAAAGCTCGTCAAAGACAAACTCTACAAAGCTGCTCTTTTGGTCTACACTCAACACCATTCAGCTTCCATTCCACCCACAAAATTCACCTTACCTTACATCCTCAAATCTTGCGCCGAGCTCAAATCCATCTGCCATGGCGAAATGCTCCATGCCCATATCCTCAAAACCGGACATCTTGATAGGAGTAAACACACAAGGACAGACTTGGTCAATATGTACATGAAACTGGACCTGGTTAAAAGTGCAGCTAACCTGTTCGACGGAATTCCCCACCCAGATTTATCGGTTTTGAACGTCATGATTTCCGGGTATTCGCAAAGTGGGCTTCCTATGGAAGCTTTTAAGGTGTTTAAGGCGTTTAGTGTCCCTGGTTTGCATGTTGATGAGTTTACGATAGGTGGGGTGGTGTCGAAGTGTGGGAATGCAGTAAATGGTGGCCAGGTGCATTGTCTTGTTCTGAAGATTGGGCTAGAGGGTAATGGTTATGTAGCGAGTTCGCTTATGACGATGTATTTGAGATGTGGTGGGTTGGGTTCTGCGACGAGGCTGTTAGGATTGATTGAGAAGAATCTGGTATGCTACAATGCTTATTTTTCTGGTGTGGCAAAGAATGGGATTGGGGCTGCTGATGTGGTTTATTGCGTGTTTAATGAAATGAGAGCGTTGTTATCTGAAAAGCCGGATGAGGTGACAATGATATCTGTGCTCTCTGCTTGCGTGAGCAGCAACTGCTTACGTTTTGGTAGGCAGCTCCATGGGCTTGTTGTGAAACTTATGTTACAGTTTCACACTCACGTGGGCAGTAGTCTTGTAGATATGTACTCGAAATGTGGTTCTTGGCAATGTGCTTACAGCGTATTTAGAGAATTAGGGAGCAATAGGAACTTAGTAACATGGAATTCGATAATTGGTGGGATGATGTTAAATGGTCAGGATGAAACTGCCATCGAGCTTTTTGATCAGTTAGAAACACATGGGTTGAAAGCTGATTCAGTGACATGGAATTCCATTATCGGTGGTTTCTCACAACTAAAGAGAGTAGATAAATCGTTCTTATATTTTAGAAAGATGCAAGCTAGTGGCACAGTGCCAAATGGACGATGCCTAACCTGCTTACTAGCAGCTTGTTCAGATCAATCTATGCTGCAAAGCGGGAAGCAGCTTCATGCATATGCTAGAAGGATGGGGACTATTGATGAATTCTTGGCTGCCTCGATCATTGACATGTACATGAATTGTGGAGTGACTTCTTACGCTCAAACCTTCTTTGATCATTCACTTATAAATTCAAAAGATGCAGTAGTATGGAATACTATGATATCCGGGTATGGAAGAAATGGAAAAAGTGAAGATGCTTTTGATATTTTCGATCAGATGAGGGAACGAAATGTTAAGCCAACATTGACTACTTTTAATTGCCTTTTGTCTGTTTGTAACAACACCGGGCAAGTTGATAAGGCATTCCAAATTTTCAGATTGATGTCAGTGGATTATGGTTTCTACCCAACCTCACGTCATACATATACCATGATTAATCTCCTTAGTAAGTCTGGCAAGTTGGATGAGGCCTGTGAACTACTTCAATCAACTAATGAAGCCTCTGTTTCAGTGTTTGCTTCTTTACTTGGTGCATATAAGGATTCATCTGATTGCAATTTGGCCGAAGACATTGCTGAGGGACCTGCAAAGTTAGATACTGAAAATCCAATTCCATTTGTGATCTTGTCCAACATATATGCTGGCCTAGAGAAATGGAACGATGTGCACAAGATCAGAAAATTAATGGACCAAAAAGGAATTAGAAAATTCCCTGCCATTAGTTATTCTGAGGTCACAGGATGATAGAATACTTTATACTGATTGAATATATCACCATAGAGCAACATCAGAAGGTGCATGGAAGATAGTTGAATATCACTCGTGAACAGTGAAGGAAATCTTGCCTGTGAGATGGATTGTGCTCTGCTGGATGGCTCTTGTTCCGGGCTGGTTTATCGATCGTAAAGAACTATGATCTTTACAATTTTTCTCTAAGATTTCTCATGATCGACATCAAACAGCAGTTTCAGCAACTTCATGCTCATAACGGGTCTACTATCCTGCTGCACTCTGGAAAAGATAGGGTGTGTGTGGGGTTTGGGGCATCCTTCCCTGAAGTAAATTTCCTTATCTTGAGGACTCCTACAGCCAGTAGTTTACTCAGTTCCATTTCAGGTAATGCTGTTACTCTGTTGTACCTAATATTCACAAATTGGTTGGTTTGATTTAGACATTAGTGGTCTACTTCTATGTATGACTACATCTTTTCGCATATTGCTCATCATTTCTATGTGTGTACAATGTCAACAAGTCTAGACTGGAACACCTTGATGAGAAATGTTGTCCATACAAAACTGTAGTCATTTTTGCCCCATGTCAAGGAAAAAGAATGGAAGAAGAACTACTTGGTGCGATTTGTGGGAAGTAGACATGTCAATGTGTGGTACTCTTTGTTGCCAGGTCTGTTTAATAGGCATGGTTTCAATGAGTGACTTCACAGTACCTTTTTTTATTCGTCCTTTGAAGCCAAAAGAGTTCTTGCTCTGCAGAGGATACAGTGCCCTCTTTCCTTGTGGAACTTTTCTTGAATATGGCAATTGATGTTTGTACAGATAGCTAAACCTCTTCTGTAACATATATCTTTGGACTACAGGTATATAGAGAACAAAATTCTGTACTTCATCATTTATGAGGAAAATACGAGATTCTATTTGTACTAGCTTAACAAAGTTTGATTGAGATATGATCCATAGTAACTCAGGGATAAAACTTCCGGTATATAAAAGTAAATTTGATTTTGCTCATAAGACAGATTGGGTCTTGCACACCCAAAAGAGGGAGAAAAAAAATTAACTATCAATATCACTTGTGCAGCTGAGCTTTGTTTTGCCCCTTGATGCCAAGCCTGTACTGATGATGAGTGGAGGCTATATTAGGTGAAAAAAATATCTGCAATGAGTGGCAAAAGTCAGGTAGTAAAGTGCAATTATCCCATTTGTTAAAAACCAACTTATTTTTTCTAAAAAACAAATAAAGTAAACCCCAAATGTCTTCTCCATTCAGTCCACTCCAGGCTGGCAGGTTGTACTGAAACTATACAAAAGAAAGCAGCTAAACAGCTTGTGAAATTTACCAAGTAACTTCTCACAAATTTCTTCAATCATCATTCTGTTATACTCAAAGATCTTCATATCTCATTTCAGCTCTCTTGGTTTCTTGAAAAGTCAACTAGTCCGAGAGGGGAAAGTTACAGGAAACACCTCCAGGAGCTGTAGGTATTCTTCAATCATTGTGCTCGTTTGTGGTCTTCTGACCTGTTTTATTTACTTATTTTTTATTGGTTTCACAGGAAAAAGGATGGCTTTTCTCAAATAACTCAGTTGCTACTCGGTAATAATATGATTAATCACTCAATTATTGGGAAATGCGAATTATCTTCTTGTTGTAGCTTAATCCACTTCTGAATATCACCAGACCAAGTCCTAGGTAACATTCTTCATCTAACAGAAGACGACTTTCATTTTTATTGTTAATCCATGCTGTCTTAATGCTATTGTGTGATTCGGATTCCCTTCATTCTTGATTTTTATGCCACCTCCCTGTGTGTATGTTCAATCTTTTGTGTTTCTGCTAGCTATGTATTATTATCACCCTGATTCCAGAGGTTTATATATGTCATCTGTGTAGTGTTGTTTTAATGTACTCTCTCTTAAGCATAATACCTTCATTCTTGAGTTTATCCGTTTCAATCTACTTTTTGTGGAAAGCATATTGCAGTGAAAACTTGAGATATTTTATATTTCAATCTAGGCCTTTTTTTTGGGTCCAATTCTGTGAGGTACAGCTTCCTGATTCTTGGATTTATATCTGTTTCTGTTAAAGGGAACTGAAGCAAGAACAATGGCAGTTGGGGAGTTATTTCTTGGGGCATTCCTTCAAGTACTGTTTGATAGATTGGCCTCCGGACTTGTATTGGCCTTTGCTAAACGGGAGAGAATATACAAGCTGCTCACCAAGTGGAGCGAGAAGCTTGAATTCCTCCAGGCGGTGATCAATGATGCCGAAGAGAAGCAACTTATGGATAAAGCTGTCAAATTATGGCTGGAGCAACTCAGGGACTTGGCTTATAACTTGGATGATGTATTGGATGAGATCACAACTCATGCTTTGATTCAGAAGATGGAGGATGGTGGAGTGGAAAGAAAAGGCAAGATACAGAAATTCATCAGTAAGTGCAAAGATTGGACACCGAGTGCATTTATGTTCAAGAAGAAGATGAAGTCGAAGATTAAAGAGATCTCGGATACGCTGGAACACATTTCAAATGAGGTAAATACTCTGAATTTGAATCGAAGTGTTGGGGTTTCATCTATACACAGGACACCTAGCACTTCAGTAATCGAGCCGCGTGTCTATGGGAGAGATAAAGATAAAGAAGCTGTATCCAAGCTGGTGGTGTCTAGTCGCGAAGAGGTCTCTGTCATTCCAATTGTGGGTATGGGTGGTGTTGGCAAAACTACATTAGCTCAACTCATCTATAATGATAATTTGATGACTAAAAGCTTTGATCTGAAAGTTTGGGTTTGTATTTCTGAAGATTTTGATGTGTTTACTGTCACCAAGACGATTTTTCATGCAGTTACCCGGGCGAGTACCGAGTCAAAGGATTTAGACATGCTTCAAGTGGGTTTGCAGAACGCACTTTCTGTTAAAAAGTTCCTTCTTGTACTCGATGACGTCTGGAATGAGGATTATACCAAGTGGAAGCAGCTGACTTGTGCTTTTCGTGTTGGGCTTCCTGGAAGCAAAGTTCTTGTAACTACGCGGAGTGCTAGAATTGCAAAGATGGTGGGTTCTGGTGATTCGTATCAAGTGAGCCTTTTGAAAGACAGTGATTGTTTATCTTTACTAGCTCAACATGCATTAGAAAAGGATAATTTTGACGAACATCCACACCTAAAGGAAATTGGTGAAGCACTTGCAAAGAAATGTCGGGGTTTACCCTTGGCGGCAAAGACGCTTGGAGGCCTCTTACGATCTGAAGAAACTGTTTCTGAGTGGGAAGATGTGTTGTATAGTAAGATATGGGATCTGCCTAGGGAAAACGAAATTCTTCCTGTTCTAAGGTTAAGCTATCATCATCTTCCTCCTCACTTGAAGCACTTATTTGCTTACTGCTCTATTTTTCCGAAGGACTATGAGTTTGATAAGTACGAATTAGTGCTTCTATGGATGGGAGAAGGTTTTCTTGTGGAACCAGAAGGAAGGAAAACAAAGGAACAACTTGGTTTTGAGTATTTTAATGAGTTGTTGTCGAGGTCCTTTTTCCAATTAATGGGCGGTGATGGATCACACTTTGTGATGCATGATCTAATAAATGACTTGGCTCAATTTGTTGCTGGTGAAATATGTTACAAGCTTGAAGAGAAAGTGGAAACTAACGATGAATACAAGATTTCGAGGAAGGCCCGCCATGCTTCATTCCTTCGTCATGAGTATGAAGTTTTCAGAAAATTTATGGGATTTTTTGAAGCTGGAGGTTTGAGGACTTTCATACCAATGCCTGTCCAAAATGTACACGTTTGGCCGCCTTTTTACTTGTCAAACAGGATCTTGTTTGAGTTACTGCCAGAGTTGCATAACTTGAGAGTTCTGTCGCTGAGTGGCTATTCCATCACTCAGCTTCCTGATGAAATATGTGCCTTGATTCATTTGCGGTACCTTAATCTATCTGGTACTGCAATAGTTTCATTACCCGAGTCCCTGAGTAAGTTATACAACTTGGAGACTTTATCTATAAGCAATTGCCGGTTCATCTGTAACTTGCCACCCACAATGGATAATTTGGTTAACTTGAGGCATCTTGACAACTCAAATACAGATCAACTGAAGGAACTGCCTGTTGAAATTGGGAAATTGAAAAATTTGCAGACATTACCCAAAATTGTTATTGGCGAGAGTGGTGGTACTGGTCGATTGGGATTGAAGGAGCTCAGAAATCTTGAGTCTCTGCGAGGGTCTGTTTCTATTTTAGAGTTGCAAAATGTGATGGATATTAAGGATGCTAAGGAAGCATGCATGAGGAGTAAAACGGAACTTGAGGAATTGCACTTGGCGTGGGCTAGTGATGTAGATGATTCTCGCAATGCTCGTAGACAAGAAGGTGTATTAGATGAACTTCAACCACATAATAACTTGGGAATTCTCAAGATTGATTTTTATGGAGGTGTCAAATTTCCTTATTGGGTCGGCAATCCCGCATTCAAAAACCTATCTACTGTAAGTCTCAATGGCTTTCCAAATTGCACATCCTTACCTCCACTCGGGAAGCTACCCGAGCTCAAGCACTTGCTGATAGAAGACATGCCCAAAATCAAGTACATTGGGGCTGGATTTTTCCCATTTCCAAAACTCCAGACCTTAAGATTTGCTCGCATGCCTGAATGGGTGAAATGGTCGTTTCCCACTGGTGAATCAGAAACGCAGTTCCCTTGTCTTCAAAAGCTCACCATATTCAAATGCCCAAAACTAACAGAAGTTTCGCCACTAAGGCTTCCAGTTCTTCATGATTTGGATGTTGAGCAGTGCGATGCAGCGGTTCTGGAAAGCTTCGGTGATCTTGGTTCATTGAGTTACTTGAAAGTCGAGTACCTAACAGGAATAACTCATTTACCAGGAGAACTTGTTGGGTCTATGCAAAATCTTGAAGTACTAGAGTGTTCCAACTGCAATGAACTCGTATCTGTGTGGCCTAATGGAAGTACCCTGCAACATCTCACCCGTCTAAGGCGCCTAGTTGTAGCAGACTGTTCACTGCTTTCATGTCTTGGGGAACTTGATCAAGAGCTACCTCCAAAACTCGAAATTTTGGAATTATTTCGTTGTGCAAGCTTAATATCCCTTCCAAACGACTTGGCAAACCTCAGATGCTTGGCAGAGTTAATTCTGAAAAATTGCCCCAAGATTGTCAGCTTTCCAGAACATGGTATTCCTCCTGTACTCAAACGCCTTGAAATACTGAGTTGCAAAGCCTTGGCATCCCTCCCAATAGATACTTCTAAGCTTGAAAGATTGGAGATTAAGGAATGTCCATCTTTAAAAAAATGGGAGGTAGATTTATTCCCCCGAAGCCTCAAAAAGCTTGCTGTCAAGAACTGCAATGAACTGGAGCCGGTTTCTGAAGTGATGTTTCCACCAAACCGAAGAATCATTCTAGAAGATCTCAGTATATGGGGTTGGAAAAACTTCAGTCCTCTATTTCAGCAAGTCCATAACTTCTCGTTTCTTGCTGAACTGACTCTATCCCACTGCGAAGGTCTCGATCGCTTTCCAGAACAAGGCTTACCACCTCATTTGAAAACACTTTCTGTGGAGCATTGTCCTGGTCTCAGGTCTTTCCCAAATCAGATTCGCAATCTGGTGTATCTCATATCACTTGAGATCCGTAGTTGCCGTAAGCTCAAGAGCTTCCCCAGATGTGATTTCCCGCCAAACCTATCTTCTTTAAGAATCTGGGATTCTAGGAAGCTCAAGCCTTTATCTGAATGGGGCTTGCACAGGCTTAGTTCTCTTAGAGAATTCTCTGTATGCGGTGGATTCCAGGAGTTGGAATTACTTGGTAACGATGATCGTCTGTTTCCTCCTTCTCTAATAAAGCTTTCTTTTGCGAGGTTCCCTAAACTAAGTTCACTCTCAAAAGTGCTTGAGAATCTGACCTCTCTGCACCATTTGTCGATCATGAACTGCACGAATCTTAATGTGCTGCCGAGCGCAGACCTCCTTGAAAGGCTTTGGCATTTGGAAATAAGTGACTGCCCGGCTTTAAAACAACGTTGTCTGAAGGACAAAGGCGAGTATTGGCCCAAGATAGCAGGAATACCTTGTGTGGAGATGGATGGTATATATATTTATAGACAAAGTTGAGTCAGTTCTATCTCTGCCAAACGCCATTCTTACCTTCTAAATCAGGTATGCAAGCCAAACCATAAATCTAATTTATACTCTTGTTCATTCATTCTTTAACTTAATGCGATCTCTAGGATGTCGGTTGAAGAATCACGTTGAGCAGAAATAGACCACATTCCCTCCAGTATTCTTAGCAATAAACTGCAGGTATTGTACTAGAGCTAGACAATCTTTCTGTAATTGTTCATTTGATGTAAGCATTAGCTTCTTGGTGATGGATATAAAGCTAATAATTATACAAACTATCTGAATGCAGATTTCGAAGTTTCGTTGTTATGTCTAGGCGATTTTGTGAAGATTTTGCTCGACTGGTTGGTGTTTGCTATCTTCTGATGCTTGAATGTGGACTATAAGCTTCTAATTATGTGCTATAACTTGATATTCTTCTTCGATTTCTTCTGGCGTTTGAAGTGTGTAAAGCTGTATGCTGTGTTATACTGTGATGTAAAAGTTTGTGCTTGCTGATGTTCTCTTGCAATGAAATGCTGGTTTATGTCTTTATAGGAGAAAACTTACAACTGCATAATCATGATTATCACTGTATCGAAATGTTAAGAATAGCATCAACAATATGACGCCCACAGTACATAAACAATTTTGCCATGTGATTACCCTTCAGAATGAACCGATCTTCGCTTATCTGCGATGACGCGAGAGCTTTTTCGCACTGTGTTATACCATCATATACAACATAGAAACTATAACTTGCACTACTATCATTTTCTCTACTTTCAAGTGCAGAAACAGCAATGTTATAATTGTCAATAATCAGTTGATAACCTGCATTGCATTCACTCAGGGCCTTGGTCATTTTCGGTTCCTTATGGCCCTTGAGCAAATCCTTGATGTAAGTATGTACCGTTGTTACGTTCGCAATTGCATAGTTAGTCATGCCTATGCTCAGTCGCCAATAGTCGGTTGCTGCACGTACTTCGGGTATCGATTGGAGAACTTGGATGCATTCTGTGGAGTTGTTGCAGGCTTCTGGGATGCTTGGAGAGCATTCTGCTATGCTTGGTGTTGGAAAGAAAAAACAGAATGTGAATAAGAGGAGAATGCTTGTTTGTGAGCAAGCCATTTGTGTTTAGATTGTTAATGAATGAAATTTGGTTGGATGAGTGAATATAAATAGATGGTAAGTGGTAGTATTCGACTATTCCGTTTATTCACCATCTCTAGGAAACCGCGTGTCAACGATACTAGGGTGAACGAATGAAATTGGTTAAAAGGCGTGATTATAAATAGCTCGTAAATTGGTCTTCACCATCCCTCTATTAAATATCTATTTTTTCCTTTTGTGTAATTTATTAATAAATATCATTCTAAAAATGTCTAAAGTAAAATGTCACCCACCACTAACTTTATCTCATTTTCTTACTGTTCTAATTTACGTATATTTTTACTTTAACATCCACCGGCCAATATTATTATTTATGTTCTAATAGTAATATATTTGACGTTTATTTGCACACATATTATTTCGTGATTTTCCCACGACGCTATTAAATACCCAAATTTCATTCTACACATTACTAATCTCCGCTCTACAACTCAATAGGTTCATGATGTATGAGACAGAGATAACTGTACATTATGTAACAATGTTTGAATAGATTCGTAAAAGTTTGTAATGTGACAATGTATAAATAGATTTGTAAGAGGGTGTAAGTGTAACTCTATATCGAACCGTTCACAAATGAATAATATATTAACTAAATATTACTTCCTCTGTCCCGTCCAAAACTTCCTGTTTGCTTTTGTTGACTTTTTTTTTCAATCTAAAATAAATACAAAATCACGCCGATTAAGAAACATACAAAAATTTACTAATTGTTGGGAAAGTCCACCCCTATAAATGGTCTTTTCGGAAAGTCCACTCAATATTGTTGATATTAATGCTAAAATAGGTGATGTTTATTATAAAATAATTGATGTTTATGATTGAATAGTTGACAATTTATAAATAGTTGATGTTAGTGATATAATAGTTGATGTGTAATGTAAAATAGTCGATTATTTCATAGCAAAATAGTTAATGCATAATGTAAATAGTCGATGTTTCATAGTAAACCGTTGATGTATTGCAAAATAGTTGATGTTTATTGAAAAATAGTTGATGTTTATTGTAAATAGTTGATATTTGCTGTAAATAATTGATGTTTGTGTTAAAATAGGTAATGTTATATTGTAAATAGATAATGTTTTTAAGTGGATTTTTTAAAAAGACCACATTTAGTGGACTATCCCAAAAGTTTCTCTATAATTAAAAGGATTAAAAGGAATTAAATTTAAATACTTACTTTTCTATTTAAAAATATATAAAAACAAGCTCCAGATCGGGAGCTTCTCCAAGCTCCAGATCGGAGCTTTGAAGCTCCCGATCTGGAGCTTCCTCCCTTGCAAGCTTCTCTTCCATGTGGAAGAAGAAGAAAAAAATTTGAAACTATTTAATTTTTTTTCATTTTTTAAATAGAAAATTAAGTCTTTAATATTGATTATAATGTTTTTGATTTTTTTTTCAATGTTTGTTTTGTACCCCGTCCAGTCAAAAGTTTCCCATTTAGTTTTATTGACTTTTTTCCGAACATAAATTATTCTTAAATCACATTTAAGAAATAAATTTAGAAAAATCTATTAAAATAATATAAATATTATTACGCATATCTATTTGGTAAAATTTGTTATAATATTATTACGCATATTAACTCCCTGTTAAATATTACTTCCTTCGTCTCGTTCGAAGCTTTCCATTTGGATTTCATTGACTTCTTTTCGGTGACAAATTAATTAGTTAAAAATGTTGGAGAAAAATTATAGAAATTAAAAATACATTAAAATATTACAATTTCTATACTATAATATGTCTTGTTCGTTTGTTTGGTTGTCATTGTCTTCATTATATGGTGACGAAATTGGTTCTATTTATTGTTATATTCATAGCTTCTGTTTGATTTCGAGGGGTTTATTTCATCAATTTCGAGTTGAAATGAAATAATAAGTTGTCGGCGTGATATTTATTGCGTTCCTAGCCTCATCATCTTTAGTTACTAATTGGTACAAAAGGTTTTAGTATAAATTGCCAAAATTTTGAAAGGTTCAAGTGTCGATTACCAAAAATATAAGGTTTTAGTGCAAAGTGCAAAAACCTGTAAAGGTTGGAGTGTATTCTAAAATTTTCTCTAATTATTAAAAAAGGAGGGTTATAAATGTCCAAAAAATGGGTTGGGAGCAATATTTTTGGGTTTAATAATAATGGGTTTATGAGAATGAATTTTATAGTCATTATGAACCTATAATTGGGCTTGCTAGCAATAATTCTAGCCCCAAATATTACTTATAAAAATTTTAGGGGAGAGGGGGAATCTTAAAAATCGTAAATACAACCTATAGAAAAACTCTAAAATTTTAGGGGCGGACGATCATATACCCCGGACCTGGTTCCGTCCCTGATCGACGCTCGTGAACCTTGTAACTTGTTAATGTATGCATAAACAATTAATTTCACGCTGCTTCGGTTTAAGTTTCGACATTTTTATATGTGAGAAGGTGTTCTATACTTGTGAATCCTGTAATGCGTTTTTTAGATGCTAGGGGCATCACCACTAAGACACCCCTAATAATCCCACAGATCACGCCATGTGTAATCGAGATTGAGAAAAAAAATTCTTTAACAAAACTAACAAAAGAACTTTTGTCATCTTTCTATGTGTGTAACAGTGGTTAGAGCATTAACATTAGTTTCCTTATAATATATCACCTAAAACTTTCCCAAACCCTTTTCCATCAGATTCCCTATTTTATATATAAAATTCAAATATAATAAATTGGTTTCGAAAAAAGTACAATGGAAATTTTTAAGGGGATTCTTACATGTATGAGAACTTCACTCTATCTTTAGTCCACCATAAAAGATAGAAGCAAAAGCCTCCAATTTCACCTTAGTCAAAGACAAGCCAATCTCCAAACCTCCTCCAAAATTTCTGGACTTGTTAAGCGTCATAGAATTGCCCTGATCAATGCTCATCCCTTCAAACTTGTTCGGCTTTCCCCACCCGAAATCCGAATCATAGACGTCACATTTTGTCGATCCAGACACTCCGATTTTCCTCTTCCCTGCAAGTTTCCCGACTTTCACAAGCCAGTCGTCCGCACCTTTCATGATCTCATCCTTGTCGTTTACCTGTTTCCGGATTACCTCGCCTATCACATCAACCGCGGCGTAGAAACCCTGATCCCCTTTCAACTCTCCATGAGTCGACATTATCGTTACTACGGGAACTATGCAGTTGCCAAAGTACTCTGGAGGAACGTTCGGATCCAGCCTGTGTCGGGCGTCTACCGGAATAGGAAAGTATTCCTGCTCGTCATCGTCAACCTTTTCCCCAACTTGCACTGTGGACTTCACCAAGCAAGTCCAGACGTACGCACTTGAAATGGTAAAAGACGATAAGTGAACTAGGTGCGGCCTGTTCACTAATGCCAAGCTCCTGAGTTTCTCAATGTCCATTTTTCGCAACACAAACGTTTGTCGTGTCTTGTCAGTTGAATGAATTGGACTAGAAATCCTCTGCTTGACATGGTTCCAGAAAATACTAGCTCGCCTGCTTGATGGATCCTTGATCACCGATCGTTCATAGCATGGAAGCAAGCCATTTTCTGCTAGAAATGCATCATCGACAACTTCGCCAAGTTTGGAGATTGAGCTCCAGGATTTCAAGAATCTCATTATTGAACTTGCATCACCTATAGTGTGATCATTCACAAATCCAATGCATAACCCTTTTTCTGGAAAAAGTGTCACCTGAATAGCCAAAAGAGGGGTTATTCTGAATGCAGAATCAGAATCAGTCTTTGGTTCCGATAAACCAGGGATAAAACTGTAGAACGCATTGGAATCATGCGCTTGGTATCCGGTGCAATAGTCGAAGTCAAAATCCTCACTTGACTCCGCAATAGTGACAGAAACCGAATCCCCTGGAAGGTAGCGAAAATGAGGCACGAAACCTGGCCTGAGTGGGAAGAACAAGTTTCCTGCTAAGGGTAAATAGTGTTTGAGAGCTTGTGATAGAGATTTCTTGAGTCCTGGAACTATGGTTTCCAAGAAGTGAACAGTGGAACAGGGGAACTTGTAGAAAAGAAGACGAGAAACCGGATGGAAGTTAAACCACATTATGTCGAAGTATGTCAGAGGAAGGGATTGCTCCGTCATACTTGGAGGTGGAGCGACCCGGCTGAGCTCGTGGACGGTTAGATTTGTTGTGGATGGAGCCATGAAGTTGAGGAAGAAGGTTGTTGGCTGAGGAGTGTCTTGAAGGTAGAAACATATATTGACTTATAATCTGTTGTAGCAGTATATTTTATTGAACATGTTGAATGTATGGATATTATAGTCAACTTGCGTATATACTAATTAAAATCTTTTGAGATCTTCTGATGATGATACTTCTAATTTTCAAATGCCACACTAAACTCACTGCCAGCCTGCCTGCCAGGTCCACATATATGTTGTAATACTTCTGTAAGCTGTACTACAGCTACAATCAATGAATTCATAAATATAGCAAACCGGCAGATTATGTCAATATGTCAAAGTGAATATGAAAGAGCTTTTTTGCCAAGTTTATATAGTTTTCTCTCCGTTAAATATGTCACATTTAATTTGAAGGACATAGATGAAGAAAGTATAGAGTGATAAGGTTTCTGGTAAAGTATATTATCAACTGAGTTACAATTTCGAGTATAGAGTAATTAATGTTGTATGGATGTACAATATGTCAAAAAGGGAGATGTAACATTTACAATACAATAGGATTGATTAAACTGAAAATGGTGACATTTGGTAATGGAGGAGATGGAGTACATGAATTGTTGAAGGTCATAGTTCGGGAAAATTGCAACTTTGGTCCCCTAACTGACAGTCCCCCTTGATTTTGGTCCCAAGTCATCATATTTTTTGCAAATACGGTCCTAGGACCAAAATTGCCGGGGTACTAGGTCGCGAATTTGGTCCCTTCGCTGACTGGATCGGCTGACATGGATTATTAAT
>JAYMSL010002057.1:0-15206 GCA_036897195.1 Plantago coronopus
CCTTTACAGACTTAAGCTGAGAAAGCTTAGTATTAGGGGTTATCAGTCTGCTACTAAATGTATCATCATCAAAATCCTAAGAAACACAACAGTCTAACACCCCCCTTCTTTTTTAGATCTACAAAGAATTTCCCATTTGATCCAAGCTATTTTCCTATTTTCCCCGTCTAAAGATCCACCCCAAACAAAGTTCCTTTGAAAAGCTTCAAATTTCTTTAAGATGGCATTGGGTGTTTTCATGAATGAAAAATAATAAGTTGGTAGTGCGGATAAGACCGCATTTACCAAAACAATTTTACCCCCAAAAGATAAGAATTTATTTTCCCATAATCCTAATCTTTTCTCAAATTTTTCACCTACACTATCCCAATTTTTCTTAGAGTTAGTTTTACCCCCTACCGGGAGCCCTAAATACACAAAAGGGAAAGATCCTAACCCACAATTTAAATGAGACGCCCACTTATTGATTTCCTCGTCTATTACCCCGATACCCATTAAATTACTTTTTTTAAAATTAATCTTTAAACCCGATGCTAGTTCGAAACTACGTAATATTCCTTTAACTATATGAAAATTATCCTCACACCATTCCCCAATTATTAGAGAGTCATCCGCAAATTGTAATAAGGAGACTTCAACTTTCTTAGCACCTACCTTATAAGGTTTGAAGAGACCATTTTTACATGCAATATCAAACATTCTACTTAATCCCTCCGCCACGATTAGAAATAAAAAAGGTGATAGCGGATCCCCTTGTCTCAAACCCCTTTCTATAGAAAATTCTTTAGTTGGGCTACCATTAATTAATACCGACATTTTTACAGTAGATATACATTCATGCATCCAATCCTTCCACCTAGTTCCAAACCCCATAAGATCCATCATATCAAGTAGAAAATTCCAATCAACCGAGTCATAAGCTTTTTCAAAATCGATCTTAAACATAAACAATTTCTTTTTCTTTTTTATGGCTTCATCTATTATTTCATTAGCCACTAAAACTCCATCAAGTATGTTCCTATTAGCTACAAAAGCTGACTGTGTATTCGATATTATTTTTCCAAGTTCACCACTTAATCTATTGGCTAACACTTTCGCCATTATTTTATACAAACTCCCCACTAGTGCTATTGGCCTATATTCACTTATATTAACCGTATTGCAAACTTTTGGAATTAAAAAGATAAAAGTACTGTTCATGCCTTTGCAAAACCGTCCATTTATATGAAATTCATTAAAGAGTCTTATCATATCCTCACGGATGATCCCCCAACTATTTTTGAAAAAACAACTACCAAAACCGTCCGGGCCAGAACTTTTATTCAACCCGCAACTATTTATCGCATTAATTATCTCTTCTTCCATAAAAGGTCGTTCTAAAGTATTAGCATCCTCTCTAGTTAATTTTGCTCATTCCGGAATTTCCATAAGCTTATGGAAATTCCGGTTCCTTACATTTATCAAATTTCCAAGATATAATACTCACAATCACTTAATAAAATACTGCAAGTTTCTTAATAATATACTATAATCCCAGTTACTTAATACAAAAACCTCAGACCGTTGAGGAAAAACTCTCAGTTACTTAATAAAAAAAAACCCTAGTTTTTTAATACAAAAACCCCAGACAATTTATTACCCCCAGTTACTTAATACAAAAACCCCAGACCGTTGAAACTCCCAGTTACTTAATAAAAAAAACCCAGTCAGTTTAGAAAAAACGTCCAGTTACTTAACTAAAAATAAAAATAAAATAATATATGATTATTTTTAATGTGTATAATAAAAACACCCAGACAACAGGTACAATAAACCACAATTACTTAACCGAAAATTCTCCAGATATAATACTCCCAGTTACTTAATAAAAAAATCTCAGTTACTTAATAAAGATAATCTCAGTTATTACTTGACACATAACCGGACAATGCTGGTTCCCATAAGTTACACACGCGAATTACCGTTGAACCATAAGTTGCAGCGCTCCTTTGTATTAATGCCACAAAAACCGGAATTTCCTAAAGTTCCAGAATTTGCTGAGACTTCGTAATATTACTAAGCAGGTGTAACTATAACAGTTGAGGCTTTTAAATCTTGCGTGTTTAGATAGAAATGTATCAACTTGTTATTATGTTCGAGACGCCTCTTTAAAAATACTAATTGTTTGGAAAGTCCACCTATAAGTGGTCTTTTCGGAAAGTCCACTCAATAATGTTGATGTTAATGCTAAAATAGGTGATGTTTATGATAAAATATTTGATGTTTATCATTGAAAAGTTGATAATTTATAAATAGTTGATGTTAGTGATAAAATAGTTGATGTTAAATGTAAATAGTAGATTATTTTATAGCAAAATAGTTGGTGTTTAATGTAAATAGTCGATGTTTCATGGTAAATCGTTGATGTATTGCAAAATCGTTGATTTTTATTGAAAAATAGTTGATGTTTATTGTAAATTGTTGATGTTTGTTGTGAATAATTGATGTTTATGTTAAAATAGGTGATGTTATATTGTAAATAGATTATGTTTTTAAGTGGACTTTTCAAAAAGACCACATTTAATAATGAACTCTCTCAAAACTTTCTCCTTTAAAAAATAGAGAATCACTGTGTTTGGCTGGATTGGCCGCAGCCTGCTCTCGCAGAAGTTGTGTTTTTATAATTATTGTAATGTAACTATAGTTTAGGGAGAATAATAGATGGTCTACAGGCTGTCTACATGAACTAGAATGAATATGTTACTAATGTCAACGTAAGTTTACAATTTTGTGTTTTTAAGATGAGAAATTTTGGAATAGTCCACTAAATATGGTATTTTTGAAAAGTCTATTTAAAAACATAATCTATTTGCAATATAACATTATCTATTTCGATATAAACATTAATTATTTACAATAAATATCAACTATTTACAATAAACAATAATTATTTTTCAATAAACATCAACTATTTTGCAATACATCAACGGTTTACCATAAAACATCAACTATTTACATTCATCAAGTATTTTGTTATGAAATAATCGACTATTTTATCACTAACATCAACTATTTATAAATTATCAATTATTCAACCATAAACATCAAATATTTTATAATAAGCATCATCTATTTTAACATTAACATCAACAATATTGACTGGACTTTCCGAAAAGACCACTTATAGGTGGACTTTCTCAACAATTAGTATTTTAAGAATAATTAGTTATAATGGTAAATTTCTATGATCAATATTTATTTTTTTAAACGGCAAAATAATTATTGCTCTATGATCAATAATGTATGTCATCTTATCAGCAGTGACTAGTGGTGACTAGTGAGGTATGTATGGTATTACTCCAGTAGTTTAGTACTATTACAGCTTACAAGTCCAACAGAGATCATAATATAATACTCCCTCCGTCCAGTACTATTACAGCTTACAAGTCCAACAGAGATCATAATATAATACTCCCTCCGTCCAAGGAGAAACTTCTCATTGTGTTTTTGGTCAACAAAATAAGGAAAACAAATATTATATTGTAAGTGTAATAGTTGTAGTACTTTTTAGTGTGTTGTAATTAAATGAGTGGATAAAGATTGGGGACCACATGTACAAAAAAGGAAATCGAAAGCTTTATATTGGATTACTAAAAAGGAAATTGGAAATCTTTTGACGGGACGGAGGGAGTATTAAGGATCACACATTTATCGATAACAAATACATAAATTTTTATCTCAATCTTTTTAGTAGTAATTTGAACACAAATATATATATATAATATATAATCCCAATCTTCCTCAAACTTGTGTATGGCTATACATCAGTGATTGGCTTTGGTGCTCAACTGCTGATGCACAAAGTTGAATCACTATACAATTGATCGTGCATATACATTATAATGAATTATGAAGACAGGGGATGAATTGGAGTTGAGACAAAAAGATTCATCCCACCAATACTTCTTATGAGATAACAAAAACTCTCAGCTCTCCCCTGTCTCCGCGAGTGATGCGTGTATCACCGTCTAGGTACGTGACTTCAAAGTCTCCAGATCCTGTGTTAGATGGTGGCCTTATCGCATCTGGTAGTTTAGGAATATCAAATGGTGGCAGTTGCGATAAGTTTCCAGTTGTTTTAACTGTTGTTTTCTCAAATATTATCTTGATTGTTGAAGTACCTGTTCAAATACATCAAGTATCTGTCAAAACGATTTCTTATCAATTGCGGAACTAAGACGGACTTGGAAAGATAAGGTGTAAACCTACCTATAAGTTCAAATTTGTGCGCTAAACTAGCAGTCACTTCAACAGGTGGTAAAGGCCACGGAGCACCCAATTCAAGCTCAACTATGTTGTCAAAATCTTTGCTGAAGACATCAATCCTTTGAAATACCTGATCAAAATGTGAAACGCGTTGCACTCCATGAGCAGCTGAAAGGTAGCATGCTTTCTAAATCGAAAATTACAAATGCCGAAACCTATAGCTGACAATAATGGGCCATCGACAATAATGCAAGATTTACAATACTTATAGTCACTCCTAAATGATTTAAACATATATCAGGTAGATAATGGTTTTAGAAACCAGTGAGTTTAACATAATTAAGGGATATTTCAGGATCATATTTTGATGGATACTAAGATGTCAAACTAATGAAGCCGTAGTGTACCTGACCAAGAGTAATTGGAAGAAGTCTTCCAGTAGGCGGGCCAGGTCGGCTACCTCCAAGAGTCCTGGAGGAGAATGCACTGCTGTAAATCAATTTCCACCTGCCTTGCAGTTTATCAAGGTCTGCTGCCAGATCAACTGGACCTCCAGCAACCTCAAGCTCTTTTGCAGCAGCTTCTGCTTTCCGAAGATCATCTTCACTTGAAGCAAGACCTCGGTTTAAACCAGAAACCGCACTCTGCCATTACCAGTGAGATTTGTAACAACAATCAGGGATTCATCTTTAACAGTTTCTAGTTGAGTCAACTATTACACTCCATGCTTTCATAGTGAGTTTCTTCAGAAAAGATGATTGACTCAAGTTCTCTAAGACGATTTATAAGTTTCACTGAAGAACATACTTTAGCTAAGCTAATGCATTGTTGCAACTGGAACTGACCAAATATTAAACCTTGCACCTCTGTGCTCATTCTTTATGCACAGAAGCACCAACATACTCACCACAAGCTTGTTCATTACCATTAAACACAAACATACGAATATTTTTGGGCTGAATTTCAGTTTTGACGCGTGGCGTCAAGTGTCCTGTAACATCACTGCACGATGCTCACAAGTCACACCCCAATTAATCAAAGCGAATTTAATCTAAGATACACATTACACTACATTTAACAGCTTGCGTGAGCATAACTACTTCATTGGAGCTTAATATGATGAGAGTTATAATCTACGCGCTCACTTGTTTCCTCCTAGAGCAGAGTTCCTCTGATTAAACTGTGTTAAGCCTATAGCAAATTAACATTTCGAACAAATCATACGGGGCATCATATGAGGACAGAGATATAAAATTGTAGCCCATGTTTCCAATAAACTTTGTCAAAGTAACACTGCAAAAAGATAAGAGCATCTACAAAAGAATCTGCAACCCCTATCAGAAGGCTAGTGCTATAAGTAGAAATAAATCCGCACTTGCAACTGACCACAGCCTAATCAACTGATCTTTGACTAATTCGTTCTCAATTATCAATGCCATCATCATCATCATCATCATCATCATCATCATCATCATCATCATCATTTCCCAATTGCCTGTACATAGCCTTCACGTATAATAAGAAAAAGCTATTCCTAATTGACCCTTAAACGAAAACGGGACTACCATCTTCCACTTCGAAATGAGCAAATAAGGATCTGATATCCATTTTGATTTAGCCAATTATATCTGACAGCCAAACTAACAAACGAATCATCCACCTCAATATTGAAAATAAAAATAACATGAAACGGTAAATCTCAACAGATTTGACATGCAAATTAGTGGTAAAAATAAACAAGCACAGAAAGCTCAGAGTTCAATCTAACAAACGCCAAACTACAAACGCATCTTCGACCTCAATATTGAAAAACGAAATGATGAAAACTCAACACTGACTAGCAAATCAGGGGGGGGGGGCAAAAACAAGTACGCACGCAAAACTCAGATTTCAATGCAATACTCACAAATAGTTTGAGCTTGAGGGATTCAGTAGTGTCTTTGGACGCTTTAGTCTGTGGAGGCTCAATAAATGTGACATCAGCAGAAGAAGAGCTGCAGGTGAAGTTAAACTTGTTTGTTCTGTGCAGAGATGATGCAGCACCATTGTTGTATCTTCGTGTTGAGCAACAGAAATCAGCATTGATGGAAGCGGAAGTTGGTATTGCTGGTGAATTTGGGAAAAGTGATTGAACTTGGGGAATTGGAGGTGCTAGATGAAGTACTGACGCCATGGATGGTGAACCAAGAAAAAACCGATTGAATTGAATTGATTTGATTTGGGTGTGATTTCAGATTTCTAATTGACTCGTCATTCAGTGGGTGGTTGACAAGTTTGTTTGTGTAATTGTGTGCCAACTTACATTTATAACCCCTCAAAAATTTCTAATTACATTCAACTCTCTATTACCTTTATACTTTTGGAATATGAGTGTTTATTCCGATGTGTAGAATGAACATACAAGATGGGGTATTTATACAAGTGATAGAAGATCTATAGAGTCTATCCACAAGCTACCTAATAGTACTAGAATTGTAGTTAGACAAGTACAAGTATGAGATAAGACTCATCTCTAGTAACAACTCTAATAGTATACTAACTCATGTACATTTATCTCTAACATATACGAAGTATTATATTACGCGGTTCAACTTAAATTGGGTTTTCTTAAGTTCAATCCGGGTTCATTAAGTTTCGTTCAGATTTACGTAATTTAAGTTTATAATTGAAATAAGTTCAGCTCGAGTCCGTCAGTTCATTGCAGATTAGTGAAACTCAGTTTTATTTTTCCAGAGATTTTCAAGCGAATTGAACAGGGTCGAGTCCGACAATAACAGTAAATTTCATTATTCGGCTATGTATTGTCTATTGGGACAGTGCACGTAGCTCTGCTGTTATTGGCAATTGAGATGATGCCCGATAGAGTGATAACTATAGTGAAAATGTGAGATTAGTGGGGAAGTTTTTTATTTTGAGTAAAAAAATACGTTAGTTTTGGACTAGAATTAAAATAAGGTAACTTTGTTTTACGCAAATGTACTAAATTTAACTATATTTTTTTGTCGTATAATTTTAGAGCAATTCGCGGTCAAAGTTCGCGAAAAAAAAAGTCTCCTTAGAAATTTTTTAATGAAACAGAGGGAATATAATTTACCTGCAATTTTGCTCATGTCTGAATATGAATTATCAACCTAGGTTGCTCTGTTTTCAATATGTTTTGATGGACTTTTTGGCTGTCAGTTGTCACAAGATGAAGCTACTGTAATTATGAAATTCTGTAATAAAAAAGCTCTCTTTTTGAAACTCAATTTGATTGGTTTCGACCTTTTGGCTGTCACATACTGAAGAAGAAACAGAGTTGCAAGAAGAAGAATACAAATTGTGGCAAAGAATCGATTTTATCTTTCTTCAGGCCAAGTGATAAACCATCGACTAGTTATAAGGATCCCCAACCTCCATCATCAAACGTTAACACTTCAAACTTGAAAAGGAGTTCTACACCAAATATTGACGAATCAATTCTTAAGCGGCAACGCTATTTGTCTTTCAATGATGATATTCACCATCCGAATTATCAAAGAGTTTAAATTGATCTTGGTCACCTGGAAAGGGATCTAGCTTTGCGCACTCCTATTTGGAAGTATCATTTTAACCAAAGGGATGAAGTAAGACGACCTTATATAAAGATAGGGCCATTTCAACGAATCTTGAATTATCCAGGAACGTTAGAAAAAGGGCACACATAAAAGCTGTATTTCAGAAAGAGGTGGTTCAAAATTTTCAAGTGGCTAGAGTATTCTCCTACAAATAATGTTACATTTTGTTTTCCTTGTTGGCTCTTCCAAGAAGAGGATCCTCGTTATATTGCCTTTGTAGAAGATGGGTTTAATAGTTGGAGACGAACAAGAGATGGGATAAGAGGCGCTTTTGTGCTCCACGAGAGAACTTGTCAAACTTCAACGCGTAACAATGTAGTGAACTCCATTGTTAATCTGATGTGTGTTGTTGGGCATATTGGCAAAGTGATGAATGTACAAAGTTCCGAGGCAAAGAGAAGGAACCGTCTGAGCCTTGGAGCTACAATAAAAGGTGTTTGTTGGCTTGCTTTGCAACCATGTGCACTATGGGGACATCGGGAATCTAAGTCTTAAAACAATCGTGGAAATCTCATAACGATGACATGAATGAAGTAGTTTTAGAAAGAGCTCCAAAGAATGTCCAATATACCTCGCCAAAGGTTAATAAATATATCTTACATATTCTTGGGTTAAATTCCACTTTTGGTACTATAACTATACACCTCTTCAATTTTGGTACTATAAGAGTATAAGTTACTCATTCTTAATTTTGATACCATCTGTTCTCTACTATTATACTAATTATGTTTTTACATGCAGTTATTAGTCCCAAAAATTGCAGTTATAATCCATTTTCTATCCATTAGTTAGCAGTTACCAAGTACCAAAATATTCAAAAACCATAACAGTGTGTGAGTTACTAACTATTCCTTTTACTAATAATAGATACACAAAAATAGGACAGGGAGAACAAACAATTTAGTAAACAATTCATTTTACTTATAATAGTATAGATAGTGTGAGCAGATACTAATTAATAAATTGTGACTTTTAAGTTCTCAGCGGAACCCTTGGACAGTTCGTGCTCTTGGTAATCTACTAAGGGATCATCACCCCAAGCTTATTTTCCTTATGGAGACTAAGATTTCTGCTAGTAGGATTGATAGAATAAAGTCTCGTTTTAATTATTTTGGTTTAGGTGTGTCGTCAGTAGGTCTGTCTGGTGGCCTTGCCCTCCTGTGGGATAAGGATACTTCTGTTTCGATTAATAGTTTTAGTAATAATCATATTGATGCAAACATTCAGCTTGAGAGTTGTAATAAAATTTGGCGTTTTACTGGTTTTTATGGTGAGCCTGATGCAAGTAAGAGGAAACGCACATGGAAGCTAATCAACACTTTGGGTACCCATTCACGAAGAGACTGGTTTATTATTGGGGATTTTAATGAAATCTTGTCCCACGATGAGACGTACGGAGGTGTCCCGACTCCGGAATGGCGCCTAAGAGATTTCCGAGAAACTCTTACACAAAATGATCTCTCAGATTTAGGCTTCACGGGTCCCACCTTCACTTGGCAAAATAAACGTGTGGATGGGGACAATATACAACGCCGTTTAGATAGGGCTGTGGCCTCACTCGGCCGGCAGCAATCCTTCCCATCTGCTACAGTTACCCACATCGTCTATAGAGGATCGGATCACCTACCCATACTAGCCCAATTCCATGGCCCCCCACCCAAACCAACCCCCCGCCAGCGCCTCTTCCGGTTTGAGGCTGTCTGGCTCAACACAGATTGTATCCAACAGCGAGTGAAAGCGGCCTGGGAGAGCAACACCGATTTCTTGACGAATCTGGAAAACTGTGCGGCTGATCTTGACTTGTGGAGTAAGTCGCAATTTCCAAACATCTCCAGGGCCATTCGCGAATTGAATAAAGAGCTTGAAAACTAAAACATCTCCAAACATCTCCAGGGCCATTCGCAATTTCCAAACATCTCCAGGGCCAACAGCCCTATTCAGCTACGGTGAAAGCAAGGGAGCGTACCATAGTTTGCGAGCTGGAGGAATTTCTCGATAATGAGGAAATACTCTGGAATCAGCGGGCGAATAAGCACTGGCTAGCTGATGGAGATCGCAACACTAAGTTTTTCCATGCTCAAGCTTCGAAACGGAAAGAGCAAAACGAGATTCAATGTTTAATTGGGGGAGACGGCGTCAAACAGACCGAATTGAATGCTATGGGGCAAGTTGCAGTGCAGTACTTTGGGGAAATATTCAAAAGCAGACATCCCACGATTGATGAGATTGAGGTAGTGATTCAAGCACTGGAGCCTAAAGTGGATGTGCAAACCAACCGGGATCTCCTTCGGGAATTCACTGCAACTGAGGTAAAATCGGCTCTCTTTGATATGTATCCTACCAAATCCCCTGGCCCTGATGGTATGCCTGCTCTTTTTTACCAGAAATTTTGGCATATTATTGGTAATTCAGTAACATCCTGTGTACTTGATATTCTTAACCATAAAAAGATGGACCCAAAGCTTAATTTCACCCATATTGTCCTGATACCGAAAACTAAAACACCAGAGCTGATGTCCCAATTCCGACATATCAGTTTGAGTAATGTTATTTTTAAAATAGCCTCTAAAGCTATTACAAATAGACTCAAACCCCACATGAATAATATCATAGCTGAAACTCAATCTGCTTTTGTGCCTAACCGATTGATCACTGATAATGTTTTGGTTGCTTATGAAACTAATCATTACTTAAAAAGAAAAACCAAAGGCAAGGATATGTTTATGTCATTAAAGCTGGATATGAGTAAAGCCTATGACTGGGTGGAATGGAAATTTCTTGAATGTGTGCTTAATAGACTAGGGTTCGAGCATGATTTTATCCAATTAATAATGCTCTGTGTGCGATCTGTTTCCTACTCTGTGAACATTAATGGAAACTTTTTTGGCCCCTTCCAGCCTGAGAGAGGTATTAGACAGGGAGACCCCTGTCTCCCTATCTGTTTCTTTTGTGTACTGAAGCTTTTAGTTCTTTGATAGTAGATGCTGAGAGGAGGGAGGTGCTTAAGGGAGTGGCTGTAAGCCCGAGGGCACCAAGGATCTCCCACTTACTATTTGCAGATGATACACTCATTTTCTGTGAGGCTACGACGGCTGCTGCTTTAACTATTGTAGATATTCTTGATAAATATAGCTTGGCCTCTGGTCAGGTGATAAACCTGGAAAAATCTACAGTAGTTTTTAGCAAGAATACAGGAGACCGCCAGATCGAGGAGATTAAAGCTACCCTCCCAGTTCGAGTGGTGGAGAAGCATGAAAAATACCTGGGATTGCCTACTGAACTGGGCAGATCTAAACGAGAGATTTTTAGCTGGATCAGGGAACGGATTTGGTCAAAACGCAAGGATTCAGTGAAAAGCATTTATCCAAAGCTGGAAAGGAAGTTATGATCAAAGCAGTTCTCCAAGCTATTCCAACATATGTGATGGGATGTTTCAAATTACCGGAGTACCTGTTGAAAGAAATAGAATCGGTTATCTCAAATTTCTGATGGAGTGATGGCTCGAAGAATAAAATTCACTGGACAAACTGGAACTCCATGTGTGATAGCAAGAGAGACGGCGGAATGGGATTTAGAGACTTGAGTGCTTTTAATTCAGCTTTACTTGGGAAACAAGTGTGGAGAATCATGCAGAACCCAGACTTGCTACTTAGTAAAGTTATGAAGGCGAAGTACTTCCCACATGAAGGCATCTTGAACTCCAGATTACCACAGAATGCGTCTTTCACGTGGCGAAGCATCCATGGATCCATGCAGATTCTGAAAAGAGGTTTAATATGGCGAGTGGGTATGGGTGAGAACATCAACGCATACATGGACAACTGGATTCCCCGAGCAGCTGGCATGAAACCCTTCACTCCTTCATTCGGGAGTTTGGAACCAGTTACAGTAAACTGGTTCATTGATGAAGGCGGCTATACCTGGGATACTATTAAACTCGAAGCAGCATTCTGGGGGGATGATGTGCGGGAAATACTAAAGATACCTCTGTGTGGTCCGAACAGTGAGGATACTAGACGTTGGTTCTTTACTAAGTCTGGTCACTACACGGTAAAGTCAGGATATCAAGTCGCAAGAGAACTGAAGGATCAACAGGTTGCGGGAACAAGATCCTCCAGTAGCACCAATATTAAATGTGATTGGAATTTCGTGTGGAAGATCAATGCTCCTAGGAAGGTACAAGTTTTTCTGTGGCGTATGTTGAAGAATGGACTGCCTGTGTGCGAAAATTTGGTGAAAAGGAGAATCACTGATGAAGGGTGGTGTCCAATGTGTCGTGAAACAGAGGAGAATGTCATGCATATATTCCTCCATTGCCCGTATGCTCGTGTGGTGTGGGCATTATCAAACATACCATCATGTATACTGCAAAAGGACACAACAAGCTGCTGGAACTGGATAACAACAATTAAGAAAGAGCTGAAGAACACTGACTTTGACAGATTCGTATATGCGTGCTGGTCGATTTGGTACTCACGCAACAAGGTAACACATGGGGGTATAGCTACAGAACCTCCTGCAATTATTACGTATGTTGATGATCTGTTGAGGCGTCTGGCAGAGGCAACAAGGCGACATGAACGGCCAGGGCAACGTGAACCGGAAGGATGATGGAAACCTCCACAGCCGGGCTGTATTAAACTGAATGTAGATGCTTCGGTTAATGCAGGAGAGAACGGAGCTGGAATAGGAGTTGTCGCAAGAGATCACACGGGCAGAGTAATATGGTGGCGCCGTCGAAGGCTTCCTGCTATGAACGACCCGGAGACTGTAGAGATTATGGCTGCGGCATGCGCTATGGAACTAGCTTTCGAAAAGGGCTGGATGAACTTCTCAATTGAATCTGACTGCTCCAATGTCATTGCAGCACTAAACTCTACCGAACCATGCCTCTTGGCAGCGGGAAACTTTATAGATATGATGCGACATAACTGTTACTACTTTCAATCTGTATGTTTCCTCTATGTGTCTAGACAGTTTAATGTTCTTGCACATGAACTAAGTAGAAAGGTTGATAGGGATAGTGATGGCCATGGAGATTGCTCCCCGTTTGAATAGCCATTGAACTTATGCTGTACTGATCATGATATTTTGAGTTTATGAAATGAAATCAAGTTTTCCCCTCACAAAAAAAAAAAAAAAAGTTCTCAGCGGAAATTTTCAAAAAAAAAGTTCTCATATAACATGCTTTTCTTGAATTTTACATCTTATACAACAAATAATGTTTTTGTTCTAAAAAAAAATTGAATAGTTTAGGATTATTTATATAGCAATATGACAACGGAAGAAAATGCAAGTGATTAAGGTTAAGGTGTCTGTTTTTTTTTTTTTTTCATTGCGCTCCAGTACAATTGGGTCCAAATACCACATTGTTGGGCCCGAAAACACGCAATTATACCCCCTTTTCAGATGTTTTTGGCCCAACATGGAGAATTTTGGGCTCAATTATCTAGTATTTTAGGCCCAATTGTCTGGTATTTAGGCCTAATTATTTTTTTCGTACCTAAAAATAGTGGGCGCGTTTTTCTGTGCCCTTAATCCCTTGAATTGCTTCATATTGTACTGGGCAACGATTACCCCAAAGTTTAATCATATACGTCTAATATAATACTCTTTCAACAAAAAACTAACATAATGGAATAAAAGGTAGTCACGCGGTACCGCATGTCACCATACTAATAACTTTATAAAAATCTAATTTTAGTACCAAACCAACAACAAAAAAATCACCTGAAATTAAAAAGTGATGAAGTTGGTTACTAATTCACACATATTTTTTTTCTTTTTTTGAGATATACTATTACAATTACAACTGTTCAAATCAATGATTCATCAAATACTCTACAAGCCTCAATACAGAGGAAATAATCACCCATTTCGGGGATATAATCACCCATAGCGGGGATCGAACCCATGACCTCTTGGATCCGAGATATCTCAGTTTGCCACTCGGCTACAAACGTTTTGACCATACTTTATGAATATGTACATAATTTTTATTAACCATGAGTTAGCAACATAAAAAAATTCAAATAAAAAAATTATCGCTTAATTAAATATACATAACACAATCATCTCACTAGTCCCACTATATGTTCCCATAAATTGTGTCTCACTCTCTGTCATAATCGATTAGCTAAACCACTGCACATGTATTCTAATTTCCAGATTTTGACTTTATTTAAATAACATATATTTTCTCCTAATTTTTAGGAGATGCCCTAATATTCACGTACTCCACCTTTTCGTCCGTCAGCCACCGGTGGACCTTCGGTGGATCTCACGCGCCAGGTGTCCCTCTTCTACTCATCGAGATGCTTCTTTTGCCACCGGCCTCATCCCGTTTGCACCCCGGACGCACCCAGTAAGGGCTAAAACGACCCCGTTGTTGGTTGCCGACCTTCGGTGGGCGGCGAGTTTGCGACACGCGCCGGTGCGTTGGATTCCTCTCGTCGAGACGAAGAATCTCCAACTTGAATTACCCAATTCGGCCAAAGGACGCTCCCTGTAGAGCCTTCCTATCTCTGCTATTTTTTAATTTTTATGGTTTCGCGATATGGCGGCTATGGACTCCTGGAAAGCTTCATTTGCGAAACAACTCACCTTTTCACCCCGCCCACCCCCGTGGACTCGACCAGGCCTGCCTGGACCATGAATGGTCCCAAGTTCATGCCGGTTCGTAAAGGTAATACTTTTCCAATCGTTTTGGAGAATGAATTTGTCTCTTCTCGCCTTGATACGTGTACTCGCTTTGCGTTCATTGGTCGTTTAATGCAACCAAGGGGCTAAACTCCTTGGAAGTTTCATGAGTTACGAGAGTCACTAAAATCTATGTGGAATATGGATCAGTGGCATATGCTTTCTATTGGTTTGGGTTACTTTGTGTTTGAGTTTGCATCCGAGGACACTCGGGATTCACTATTGCATACATGGTTTTTCAAGCTCCCGGTTGGTCATCTCTACCTTCTGCCTTGGGTTCCGAATTTTAATCCTGCTACGACGACTTTATCATTAGCCAGAGTTTGGCTTCGTCTGCATGGGATTGGATATGAATTGTTGCACAGTTCTGTTATTCTGAGTTTGGCTTCGGCTTTTGGTCGACCTATACAGATTGACACCGATTCTCTTGATTGGTGTTTCGGCAACTATGTTCGGGTGCTTGTGGAGGTGGATTTAGCACAACCCTGGAAACTTTAGTTCTGCTAGAAATCACATTTATCAGTTTTACGGTGGGCGGGAGGTTTGAGAAACTCCCTGATTTTTGTTCTTCCTGTACAGTGATTGGTCACTCCTCCATGGGATTTCAACGTAGTAAACGGCAGACGGTTCAGTATGGAATCTCGTCCGATGCTCTTCGGCAGCCTG
>JAYMSL010002058.1:0-15199 GCA_036897195.1 Plantago coronopus
TATTGTACTCAAATTGGGATATGAGAACCTACTAGTACCTCTTTTGGAGCAAGGTTCAATCATTAATGACAATTACAAAGGCCAACATTTTCAGTCACAGCGGTTTAAGTGCAAATTTCAGTTGACATCAAAATCAATACACAAGTTAGTCTCTCAGGGGTCATAAACAAGAAATTTAAACAATGTGAGCAACAACGAGGAACATATACGGAACAGAAGCATGTGTACTACTACAAACGAGACGTCTCAGGGAAAATATAAACCACAAAAGCACTCCCAAAATAAGCTACCAAAAGACAAGTTCCACAAACTCAAAATGTGGAGTCAAAAGCTCCGAAAACAAACAGCCACTAGTTGGATCTAAGTTCACTCCTACGAAGCCATACAAAAGACTTGATACTGTGAAACTAAATCTATTCATAAATCCAGGAGGAAGCACAGTTCTTCCACTCGGCAATTCCCTCGGGGAACCAGAGAGAAATCTCCTTCCTTGCACTTTCCACGGCATCACTTCCGTGAATCACATTCTCGCATTCAAGAGAAGGAACATTAAATCAATCACATTCTCTCATTCAAGACAAGGAACATTAAATCAACTCAGTTGCCATGTAGTTACTTTCCGTCATTCTAATAACCAAAGATAATTACTTTCCAACATCATATAATTCATTACCTGCCAATGTCGATGCTCAGTCACCACGGATTGAGCCAGGGGCAGACTCAGCAGGGTTGGTAGCACACCAATGATCTTCCTTCCAGTAATCACAACATCCTTACCTTCCCAGATCATAGCAACAACTGGTCCAGAGACGAACGTACTCAACAAGACCATTGAAGAAGGTCTTGGAACTTGGAAGAGAGATCAGCGTAGTGCTTCTCAGCAAATGCCTGATCAACTTCGATCAGACCTGTACCCCGAAGAGAAGAACTTTATTAGCAGACAGCAATAACATGGAAAAGTGATTAATTAGTAAACTACTACACCAAGAAAATTCATGTAAGTTACACAGCTAGCTAAAACAATGCCTAAATTCGCAATGGCTCATATATTAAGCCAATAATCAGTACCCGAGGTCGAATTAATCAGTAATAGATGATATGAGGGATCATTCTATGTCAAGACTTGACTATCATTCCAAAAATATTCATAACTAGCCCTCGATTTTCATGAAATTTATAAACCAACACTAGCAAATAATATCATAAAACGGTAACCGATGCATAAGAATGAAAACAGCAACATATGCCACTGCCCTTGCATATTATCCAAACACATCTTTAAACAAAGAGAGACATGAATGAAGACCTAATACAGTCACAAGTTATTATCTATACAACTCTATACAAATCAAGAGCCATCCTCAACCGAAAGCTTAAACCAGCAGTACAACAGTTTATGCAGACAAACTATGAGATCAATGCTAAACTAAAACAATAACAACAGAACAGAAGCCAAATTCCAGTTAATGGTGCTGAAAAATGTTACCTTTCATAGTGAAACCATTCTTCTTGAATCTTCCAACTATTTCACCAACCTAAATTAACCCAACCATAATAAAATTAATCATTTGCTTTTCCAAATCATAAACTCAATTAAAACAAAATACACCAGATAAACCGATTCCCATCAATTGAGCAACAAATCAAACATTGTTCACAAAAATCGAATTCTTCAATGTACCTTCTTCTTTCTCACCAACCTTCAATCACAACAGAATTCTTCAACAAGTTCAACCCAGAGCAAAAAGAAAGGATTTCCATGAGTAACAATCAACAAAAAGAAGGGATAAGCAGAGATTTTCAGAGAAAATGGAGACATTGATTTACTCTTCTTCAAGGGAGCAGCAAGAATGGAAGAATGGTGAAGGAGGCTCTTAGATCTGAGGAAGCTAGGGCAACATATCTGGGGGTTATAATCGACAATCGACAGGTGACAACAAACGCAGCACGAGACGCCATTGCCAAACCGGAGGGGGGCTCATGTATTTCAGAACGCAGCTGGAAGCGTATTCAGAAACGCAGCCCGAATTTTTTCCGGGCTCTGGGAGGCGCGTTTCGAAATCGTGTTTTTGCTACCAATCACCCCACTTTGTGCGGTCAACTATTAAAATACACCCAAACACAGCCTACCAATCACACCGGAATAGTCTGCATCTGACGGAAATCGTTCTTGTTACGGTGTGATTGGTAGTTTTTCTGGTCAAGGTGCGGTCAAACGCGGTCAAGGGAATTAAATCACATCTCCCTCGGCCCGTTAACGCAAGTGTGGTTTGGATGTGCAGTTTGACTAAAAATTGTGGTGATTGGTTGGGTGTGTTTCGGGTGTATTTGGGCCAGCCCAACCGCAAATTCTAAGCGCATTGTCTGATTGGTATGATGTGCATTTGGATGGGATTTATGACTGGGGCCCATATATTTGCCATGAAATTACCCAGTAGCCCTTAAAATACATCTAGCTTAGTTTGTGATTGGTACTAGCTATGTGTGATTGGTGCATAAGTGTGTTTATAATAGGTTTAGTTATGTGCAACTATTCACTATGCTTTCACCTTACAAGCACTATACGTTAGCAAGCTCGACTACTTTTATTTTCCTATTTCATGGTAAGTACGGGCGGAGCCGGATTATAAACTAGATAGTGCGCAACTAAAACTATACATTTAAAACAACGAAAATTAGTAATCGTTGTTTTAAATGTATAAGTCTAGTTTGAGTGATTTTAATTAAAATTATTGAGGAACTTAATTTATTTTGAGAAATAAGGTTTGTTTTAAGAAATAATTCGTTTATAGGATGAGAAGTAAACAAGTCTGTAATGCTAAAGTTAGTTATCAGAACTCTTGCCTCTTAATATAGGATGATTATGAGACGCCATGAGGCTCTGATGAAGTACGATAACATGGAGTAAAGGCAATGTACAAGCATCCTTCAAACTCTATAGATTGATGGTTTTACTAGTAGGACTGCAGGAGTCACTGTATTGTATTTCAATTGGTATACTGAGTTACGTTTTAAGAATCGAAAGCAGCTTCTTGAACTTACTTGTATGGCGCTTGTACCACCATGAATGCGTTTAACTACAAGGATATACTAAAAGCATATCTGGTTACTCATAGACAGGTTTTGCAGTGCTCTCAACTTCGATTGCTTCATGGTAGTGGATAGGTTTCGCAGTATTCGCCCTTATCGCTATGTTATTGTACTCAAATTGGGATATGAGAACCTACTAGTACCTCTTTTGGAGCAAGGTTCAATCATTAATGACAATTACAAAGGCCAACATTTTCAGTCACAACGGTTTAAGTGCAAATTTCAGTTGACATCAAAATCAATTTCAACAAAAGTTAGTCTCTCAGGGGTCATAAACAAGAAATTTAAAGCCTTAAAATTGCAAGGTCGCTGACAACCATGGATAAATCTGTCTTGCAATGCACATCCCCATTATATCGCATTCGTATGAACAGCCAAAGAGTTTGTTCAGCAGTAAACAATGTGAGCAACAACGAGGAACATATACGGAACAGAAGCATGTGTACTACTGCAAACGAGACGGCTCAGGGAAAATATAAACCACAAAAGCACTCCCAAAATAACCTACCAAAAGACAAGTTCCACAAACTCAAAATGTGGAGTCAAAAGCTCCGAAAACAAACAGCCACTAGTTGGATCTAAGTTCACTCATACGAAGCCATACAAAAGACTTGATACTGTGAAACTAAATCTCTTGAGGCCAGCCTTTGTTCTGTTCTGTCGATGATTACATATCCCCACGAGTCTGGTTGAGCAAAGCCCTTCACAGTCTGCTTTTCATGTCGTCAGTGCCGTCAAGAAGCAGAGAACATTCACATTCACGTTCGTTGTACCAACTACAAGCATATCATAAACAATTCCATCAACATTGATCAACTAATTAGTACTAGTTAAAATTATATTATAATGTACATGAGAGTGATGAGACTATGAGAGGAATATCAGAAATAGTTCAAACCTGAGCAATGAATGATGAAAGTAATAAAAAATATAACAGTAACAGTGTATCAAAAGAGCCCAAATGCTAGGCAGTGTCAACAGCATCAAATATGAGTGGCAAACTCTTGAGCTTGCTGTTGGGTAACATGATATCAACATGACAACATCATTCCAGCATAGACTATGCACTTCAATGGATAAACTAGTACTAGTATGTTATGGACATATCCCTGCTAAATTTGTTTAAACTTCAATGTAGTACAACTGTAGAAAAGTAAATTACCTCAGACTTGATTATCTGAACCTGAAGAGATGGATTTCCACAATGCTTCTCCTTAATTTTCGTTGCTGAAGCCACGACCGAAGGACTATGCTTATTCACGCGGATTAGTTCAAGAGTTTGAATATCGCCGATATCCTCAGGTAATCCCAGCATTGCATAGCAGTTGAGAATAATGAGTTGTCGAAGCCTAGGGAAATGGTTGGCATGTGCTTTCCAGTGAACTAAATTCAAATCTTTCATCACAAGTGATATCAGTTGAGGGAATTCACCTTCTGCTGACTCCCATTCAGATTCAGCCGGGCCCGACTCCATGACCAAGAAATCACTTTCTTGCAACTTGAGTTCCTCCAAATTAGGTAACGCACCAACAACTTCCATGAATCCTGCTGGGATTCTACACTTAGAGAAGGTTACTTTTCTAAGCATGGATGGGAACTTGATATTAGACAGGAAGTTCTTGGACGCTAGAGACCAATCTGTGGAGCACTTCAATGTTTCCAGCTTATCTAGACAAGCAAGATCAAGGACATAATGCATCGAAATGTTGCAAAATATTCCAAGTTTTCTTATATTCGGAATCTGATCAAAGAAGTCGAGACTAAGTCCAAACAACTGCAGATTCGATAGCGTCTGGAGCTTTTCGTTCAGAAACTTTTTGCCATTTTTAGGATTCCAGACAAAAGTTTCTTTGCACTTGAAAACTGTCAATTGTGCCATCTCTAGCAATTCAATAGGCAATGAAAATGCTCTGAACCATGGTATTCGCCGAATAATCATTGTCTGCAAATTCCAAAGTTTTGAGATTGAAGCAGGTGTGTTAGAATGGCAGCTAAAAGCTAGGTACCTTAGCAAGAACATCTGCGATATTTCAGCAGGAAACTGGTAGAGTTCCAACTGAAATATAGCTAGTATCCTCAGCAATCTCATCTCGGCAAACACATGACTTGTTGGTGATGCGTGACCGGTGGAAATAAAGGAACGTGACAGTGCTGATAGCTCGATCTCATCACTAGGCTCCAGCAACAGGCTACCACTCACACGGCGAATATCACTAATATTCGTATCACTGATGTTGTACATGCAAAAATCTTTGGACCAGATAAACTTCTTCGTAGTTGCTAATGCATTGTACATTAGCCTCAAGGTTGGTTCGACTGTAAACGTTTTCACTCGGCCAGTAGGGTCTTTTCCGCTAAGATGAAGTAGCCTCTTATCAATTAGAACATCCAAGTAGGCCTCTGCAATATCATCCAATGTGTTATGATCTGCACCTTTTTTGACAAATCCTTCGGCAATCCATAACTTGATTACATTTGATGCTTTGATATCGCAACATTCACGAAATGCCGAGATATAGTAAAGGCACGGTTTCAAATAATAAGGCAAATGGTCGTAGCTGATCGCTAACGCATATCCCATTATAATGTTATAGTTTTCTTCACCCTCTATCAACTTGAAAGTTTGAGCAAGGAGCTCCCAGAAACTTGGCTTCCTCTCTGAGGTGGCTAGGAGGCCAGCAATAAGGCAAACCGTTTGAGTATGTTGTTTGCAGTAACCAACAATAACTTTGCCGATTGGTTCTAATTCGGAAACAGGGCAATGATCCTGTCCAAACACTAATTGGCAAAATAAGAGCCAGGCTTCACTATCTCTCAGAAAACGCATCATGTAAGGCTCCCCTCCAAAATGTTCGTCTTCGTAAAAAGCAGTGAAAACAATTCGACTTCCTCTAGGGTCGTCCGGCAAGAACTTTCTTAGTGTTTTCAATACATCCAGACTCTCTAAGTTATGAACAACAATAAAATACTTTCTGTACTTCAAAAAATTGTGCAGGAGCCGGCCCAGTTCATCAATAGTATGTCGACGCATCTCTTTGGTAATTTGGTGTCCTAAGCTCAACAGAAGGTCTAGTAGAAAAACTTTGACATCAAACTGAGCGAGAGCACTAAGACAAGCACGAAGGGTGAAGTAATCAGCAATAGAAGAATCATTGTAAAGTCTGAGGGCAAGAGTACGCTTACCCATTCCCATAAACTTGCCAATGATAGGTATGATTTGTAGTTGTCGTGTTGGGTCAAGGACCCTAGATTTGAGAAGTTGTAAATCATCTTCGTATATAGCAACATAATCATTTACCTTCCTCTTCTTCCTACAGGACATTGATGTTGATGGAACAAGTAGAGGTGACTGGTCAACAGGCCAATTGAGTTTACGTAGATCATCACTTCTGTTGATTAACTCTTGTTTGATGGACTCGAACTCTTCAGACACCGCATCTAATTCATCATTAATCATGACAGCAGCAGCAGAAACATGTTTGTCTGCTTTCTGATGGTATTTTGTGAGGAGGTGGAGTTCAACAGCATCTTCCGCCTTGTTAACAGCATCTACCACTCGAAGCAACTCTTTATCCGCGGTTTCGTCTTCATTTATCGTGAGAATAAACTGGGAATGAAGGAGGAAGTCTCGGAAAGAAGAGGCTTTATGGAGGAAAGATCGGATGGTATGAATCATATCATCATCAACAAGTAGAAGATGATGTTTATGATGATCATCATTCTTGTACTGATGTTGCTCATCAACATATCTTTCTATGATTTCAATCGTGTTTGCAACGTATTCAGCCATAAGTAGTCAGTAGTGTACTGGTCTGTGTTTGCTTTAGATCTGTATCTCTCTGTGTCGCCGTTAGCTGATGAAAAGTGAGCAAGTAAACCAAGATGTTATTAAATCAAGTATAGAGTTTGAGCTCAGGCAGGGTCGGTGGGCATTTTGGGAGTTATGAAGTTTGCTGAGCCCTTTCTCGTCCAATTACCGACTTTGTGTAGGGATGATTTGGGAATGTGGAAAGCACTAGTAATTAGTCTTAGTTTATTACTCGAGATCTGAGTTTTATGTTAAACCAATACCAATTTGGAGTTTATAATAGCCCAACAAACTTTGGAGTTTGGTCCGCTCAAGACGGTCCGGAGTACAAAACATTTTGTGTAACGGTAACTGTAAAGTTTGAGAGTGTGATTGAACAACTCATAACTGGGAGGACTAAAGTGCAACATCTGTTTTTTAGTTATAAGAAGCGGGATTAAATTTGAGCCGTCCGTAATCTTCTAGATCTATGGTGGCTGCTTCTCCTGATGGTTTTGAGTTGTTTATATACCAGATCAAGCAGTTTTTGTTAGTTCGTTAATCTCATTTCAATCTTGTAACAGCAGTTATCAAATTTCTTGTGAGTTTTCTTGTGCGAGCTGTGTGGAAAGAGTTGTATCAGTAGTTGAGGATTGAATATGTTGATTAGCAGTGATTCTTGGGAGGTTTTCTAATTACTGTTTGTACTCTTTGTGCTCGTGATATAGTGAATTGATTTTCTTCCGTGGATGTAGGATTGTTCGCAATCTGAACCACTAAAACCTTGTGTATTGATTGTTGTTATCTGCATATCTGCAGGTTGATCTTTCTGACTGCAGGTTGTGTGTAGTTTGGGATTTGGTTAATCGGTTGAGTTTGGTTGTGAATCCAACAGTAATTTTATTTACAGTTTTAAAGTCATGTTCACCTTAACTTAATTTCAGATGTATTCAGTTTAGTTTAAGATCATTCAATTCAGTTCAGGTCTGTATAGTACAAATTTATAACTGAAGTCAGTTCAGGTGTGTATAGTACAAATTTATAACTGAAGTCAATTCAGTTTAAAATATTTTAAGTAATTGAACACGACCTAAATAGTGGTGAAAAGACTGAAGTGAAAAGTGAAATGTCCAAAAACAAAACAAACTTGAACCAAACTGAAGTTCTATTAATTTGGAATTTGGATGAATTATCCATAGGGGAAATTGGTTTACATTTATGATTCATCTAGGTTGGTAGTATGTTTCTTTGCCGCATAAAGTATATTTCCAAACGTTTTACGCTCAAGTTATTGTTAACGCTTTGTGAGAGTTTGTTTTAGTATGCAACGTCACTAATACTTTAACACAATAGCACTAGTTCTTTAACATAATGTCACTAATTTTTAAACATAACATAACTTATTCTTAAAACGTCACTAATTCTTAAAAAAAACATTACTAATTTTTTTCAGCATACCATCACTAATTCTCATTCATAATGTCACTAATTCTTCTTCTTTTTTTTTAAAGTTGGGAACTCGCGGCCACTACCATTTGGGTGTGCACTGGGTAAACCCAATGAGCTCACGCAATAGACTGCAAACTACGTGAAACCAAGTTAACCGCACTATGGCCAGGATGGCATAACGTCACTAATTCATTATCATAACATCACTAATTCTTTAACTTAACATCACTAATTCTTCAACATAATCACTAATTTTTTTAACACTAACATCACTAATTTTTAAATATAACGTCACTAATTCTTCAATATAACATCACTAATTCTTTTTACATTTTTTTCTCAAACGATAATTTTTTTATTTCATACTTACAAATGTATATAATTACACAGATATCACCAGTACCAATCATATCGTCAATTTTTCAAACCCTTTTCCTTTCTGAAGTATGCTTCCTACACTTTCTTAGACATATTCAGCTAAAACAACCTTCACTATCGCTGACACCCCATCTTCTTCTTTTAACCCGCACGTACTTGTTCCAGAATCGAATGGAAATCTGAGAAGTCTTGCCTCCTTTTTACATAACGTCACTAATTCTTTCATATTACATCACAAATTCTTTAACAAAAACCTCCTGAAGTTGGTTTTATATGGTTCAACTGAATAACTCTCCGACTCCATCTGAGATTACAGAATTGAATTAATTCCACCAAACAAAACCACAAATATGTTAAGAAAAGAAAGCAAAATTTTGGCCGCAATTTAATGATGATTAGGGACTGGGTTGCTTGCCTTCATAAAAGAAGAAGAAGAGGAATAGGTTCTCGAGGGTCTGAGTGGCGGGACAATGGCGGATGAAGAGGTGGCGCGTGGAGGAGTATAAATGTTGAATTGGAGTAGTCAAGAAGAAATTAGGTGAACATCAAACAAAAGACACCTACTTTAGCATCACTATTCACTATACTGTATTATAGAGTATAGGGCCGAACAAATTACATTTTCAATAATACCATAGTATTGCGGTTATTTTCGAACTAAATTCATGGTTCACGACAAATATAACTAAAATTGTTTATGGTTTAATTTAAAATATTGACAGTTGTTAAATTTTAATTTTTTTTTTTTGTATTTTATAAATTAAATTATGCATTTAGTTAAAAATATAGACGTTGTAATCGTGTTTTTAACAATATTTGTCATTAAACTTTAGTTTGTAACTGATAAAATTAACCGACAATAAATCATATTACGTTCATTAGATTTCTCTAACTCAAAGACTTTTGGAAGACGGTCAAGTTTTAATCCATTTATCCCTTGGTTACGCTACTCGATATATTAGTGGAGAACGTCTCACCATCCAGATACTTATTTTCCATTATAGACCATAGTTCTGCCTCTCCCCTTATTTTAATCCATTAATGCTCTATTATGTTCTGCTCAACTTAACTGATCAGTACAATTCATAAATTCTTAATTGATTAGTTCAGTTCAATTCATAAATTCTCAACTGAAAAGAACAAAGCATAAGTCGAAACATATAGCTTGTTCATACACATGCTAATAAAAATCTCTGCATCTGTGGGAGGCCTTTCTTCACTGGTCGTTGACAGTGTTCTACCCCTAATCACAACGTAAGTTGTACTTATCGGCATTGACCTGATACAAATTTATCATGTCTTACGAGGATCCCTGAACAGATATCTAATACCCTAAGGGAAGTGTGTAAACCCAAAAACAAACCGTTGAGAACTGATAAAAGTTGTTCAGTCGATACCAGATCGACTTAATTAGGGTGTATGGTTAGAATACGGTCAAAGGTGTAGCCCTAAATAAGTTGTACTTACATGCTTTCAGTTGATACGAATAGTATCCTGTATATGAGGACACATGCGCATACCTTAAACTCTAAGTCATGTTTAACCCAATAACAAAAACTGCATCTGGGGTGTTTACCGACAATCCTCATGCTCCACTGAACGATAAAAAGAACAAAGCAAAAAAGCAAGTCTGGATAAAACAGATGCACCTGAATCTGGTGGTCATGGTACTAAGTCGAGGCTTAATGGTTGAACTGATACATTCATGTTTAACTGAATCTATGAGGTACACGGAACATCTGGCTCTAATTATAGGAATTATCAACTGAATCAAACCAAACCTTATACATAGGAATTCATGATCAATTGAATACAATCAATTACGTGCAAAGGAAGAAGTTTTTCGCTACTACACTAACAACTTAGACGATGTTCAGTTCAACTCAAAATTATGTTAAGTTCAGATCCATTCAGGTCAAGTCAATTTACATTGATAAGTTCAGTTCAGCGCCGGCCCAGGCCCTGTGCGGGCTGTTCAACCGCACATGGCCCAACAATTTCCGGACCCCCCCCCCCTCAAAATAATGTGATCTTTTATATATACAGTAATGTAATATGCATTATAATGTTAATAAATCCAGTTTCTCCCAATGGTCGCAGCGCCAGATTAAAATTGTCTTATCACTGAAGGTTCTGGTTTTGACCCCAGTTGAGACCTTTTATTAAAAAAAAAATTGTTTTCTTTAACCATTATGGACTATAACTTTATATTTATATAAATTCCGCACAGGGCCTCCAAACATTAAAGTTGGCCTTGGTTCAGTTCACCTTAAATTCAGTTCAGTTCAAAAATTCTCAACTTAATAAAAGGGAGCCTAATACATAGGAATTCATGATCAATTAAAAACAATTAACGTGCAAAGTAAGCAGTTGTTACTTACTACACTAACAACTTAAATTATGTTAAGTTAATCATAAAATTAGTTTTGTTAAGTTTAAGTTTATTCAGTCCAGTTTAGTATAGATAATAAGTTCACTTCAGTTCGATTTAGATAAATTAAGTTCATATTCCTTCAGTTCAGTTCAAAAGTTACACTTTAAATATATTTTCAGCCAAATTTAACCGAATATTTACGGGTGTGAACATACAAGAGATCAGGCTTTAGGTAATTAATTACAATTAATCTCAAAGCGCTTGTAACCGAGTGGTGGTTAGCTGAGACATCCCTGATTCAAGAGGTCATGGGTTCGATCCCCGCAATAGGCGATTATTTCCTCTGTATTGAGGCTTTGAGAGCATTACGTTGATTATTAGGAGAAAAAATTTGGAGAGTCCACTATATTGTGGACTTTTCAAAAAGTCCAGAATTTAATATACACATAATTCGCGACCTGGTACCCATTAGAAAACACGCGGATCTTTTTTACCCGGATTCGCATAAAACGGGTCGAGTATATATATGGTTCTTTGCCCTAATTTTTTCTCTCCGGCTCATTGACATCAAATAATATTCTTCCGTCTTCCCAACTGCTCTTTTACGAATTCTCCAGCAAAATCAGAAAGATCGATCAAATCCATGGCTACATCAACTCTAAATCCACTCGAAAACATTGAAGAAACAACCTACATCGACTCTAAATCAGGTTTGAATTTGATTCAACCGATTCCACGAATTTATTGCTTAAAAAGTTTCGAAACACTCACACACACACACACAAAATCGGCTATGCTGAGCTAAATTTTGGATGTTTACTCGTTTCCAGCAGCAATAGAATGGATCCTGACCATTCGGATGAGAAGAATGCTCTGGAACTTCAAATTGTCAGTTGTGAAGGTAATACTGATATTTACGATATTTGCGATGTCAACTGTGGTTTCGCATATGTTAGTACTGCTTTTACTTATGTTATGATGCTTTGCGATTTGATTGTACTGATATGTATGTTGTATATATAGCGTTATGGTGGTTTAAGTTATATGTGATGTTAGTACCATTTTTACTTATGTTATGATGATTTGTGATTTGATTGTACTTGTATATATGTTGTATACATAGAGTTATTGTTGTGTTAAGTTATGTGCGATGTTAGTACTGTTTTTACTTATGTGATGATGCTTTGCGATTTCATTGTCCTGATATATATGTTGTATATATAGACTTATTAATTGTCTTAGATGTTGTTTAAAATTGCATATGTCAGACTTAAAATTGCTTGTGTCTAACTAAAAGTTACTTATGTTATACATATGCTCAGCCCCTTCCCTCTGATGACATGGAACACCATGTACCCAATGGAACCCCTCTTCTCCTTCTTGGGGGAACAAGGCTCAATTAAAACAAGTGGAGAAGCAAGGACATTACTTGAAGAATTGTTACAGAGTACTCAGATCTCAATCGAGTGTCTCGTACAACAGCAACCTGAAGAGACTCCTGATACCCCCACCGAAACATCCCCAATATACTCGTTGTGCTTGTGTTCTTACAATAATGTGTTATGTCACTATTACTTGTGTTGCTTCATATATCTGCTTCTACTTATGACTGCCTACCAGATATGGTTCTTTATATCTTATGTTGCATGTATAATTCCAAATGTTCGTCGATGTATTAGAAAGAAAAATAATGTGTAATGAGACGATTAATGCATTCATATATTGTTCTAAGAATATCTTATGTTACCAGTATAATACTCAATGTTTGTCAAGCTATTTGTTATGTCACTACTTCTATTACTCATGTTCCTTCATATATCTGATTCTACTCATGACTGCCTACCACATGAGACATTGTCTATATATGATTCGTTATGTCTTATTTTACAAGTAAAATTTCAAAAAATGTTCGTCAATTTATTAGGAGGTAAAGTAATGTGTAATGAAACGATTAATGCATTCATATATTTTCCCACAAAAATCCCACTCTTAAAAATCTCATATGTTACCATTATATAAAAGTATATACGCCAACCAATTAATGTTGTACACCATTTCTATTACTTGTGTTCTATCATAAAAAAATTAAAACCATGTTTTCACTCTATTCTTACTATGTATGTCATCGGTATAATACCATGTGTTCGTCAAACTATTTATGATGCACATACAAATGAAAGTAAAAAAACCTGATGCCAACAACAACACAAAATCTCAGGAGCAAAAACAGAAAATGTCTTGTGTTACTAGTATAATACCCAATGCTCGTCAAGCTATTTGTTATGTCCATTACCATACGTTCACCAAAACACACAACGAAAGAAGAAAATATAAAAAGACAAACAATCTAGATGATAAACCAACAAAACGACTAACATTAGGGATTATCCACCAGCCTACAAAAACACAAAGCTAAACTACTTCTTCAATGTCTTGTTGAACACGACTTTCGATCTTTTATACGACAATAATGGCCTCTTGTCGGCTTCATCGGACCCTCTCTTCTCGCCCTGTTTTGGCACCTCCTTCTCCTTCAGCTGTTGCCTCGCCTTTGGGACATGCTTCTTTGGAGCTTCATCCTTATGCGACTTGATCAGTCCCGACTTCCGGTTTTTTATTTTCTGGTGGTGTATGCTTCTTTAATAGTTGGTGCCAACAATGGAGCTGCAGATAGAACATTACTAATAAAACATCTAACATAAGCAATATAACTGACAAACATCACCTATTATTAAAACCAACTATTAAACCAGCATACACCCCATAGAAATAAAAAAATCAACATCAGCCACAAGACAACATGCCAATTAAAACATCTAACATAAGCAATATAATGACAAACACCACCTATTACTCACCAACCATTAAACCAGCATACACCCCCAGAAAAGTCAAAAACCAACACCAGCTATACATACAGATAGAACATTACTCATAAAACATCTAACACAAGCAATATAATGACATACACCACCTATTATTAAAACCAACTATTAAACCAACACACCCCATAAAAATAAAAAACTACACCAGTTACAGGGGAGCATACCAAATAAAACATCTAACACAAGCAATATAATGACAAACATCACACATTACTGACCAAACTATTAAACCGGCATACACCCCAGAAAAGTCAAAAACAAACATCAACTATACAAACAGATAGAACACTACTAATAAAAACATCTAACATAAGCAATATAATGACAAACATCACCCATTATTAAAACCAACTATTAAACCAGCATACCCCTAAAAAATCAAAAACCAACGTAGCCACATTAGACCATCAGTAATAAAACATCTAACATAAGTAATATAGTGACAAACATCCCACATTCCAGGAAGACACCAAAAAGCTCCAAAAAAACAACAAATTACAGAACCATATACACTTACTCTAATCCACAAGTGCATCCGCAATTAAACGCACAACATCAGTAATACATAACCAAACATCAATAATTCCAACACAAATCACCACAAAACGAATAATAACAAAAATAATCCTACCACAATCAGAATACAGATTATTCACTGTACCAGATCTGTCAACAAACATGAGGAAGCATGGACACAAATAAAACACGATTACAAACACACTGAACTGTGAAATCACCAACACAATAATACGACGCAATGTTTAAAGTTATACTTACCAGACTGAATTAATGTACGAACTCCGTTGACAATCTTTTGGCTTTAGTATGAGCAACACGGTCTCTCTTTAACCATTCTAAAAATCGAGGAAAAAGGGTGAGAACCATTCCAAAAATCGAGCAAAAAGGTAGGGCTGAGAAAAAAGGACTGGAACCGACAACCGGACAGAACCGGATTAGAATTCCGGTTTTCAGTCTGAACCGAACCTGCACAAGTTCGGTTATCGGTTCCCATATTTTTGGAAATTCGGTTTCCAGTCCGGTCCGGGCCAAAACCTGATGGTTTCCAGTTTGGCCCCTACTGGACCGGTCAAAGGTCTTGAATCCTTTTTTTCTTTCTTAATTACATTACCCCCATTACCCCAATTTTAAACATAATCTTCATCTTCTTCTCCACTCTAATCTACCTCCACTCTCTACCAGCCACCACAACCGCCCGCTAGCCACCAGTACCACCAC
>JAYMSL010002059.1:0-15199 GCA_036897195.1 Plantago coronopus
CTAATCTCCACATTTAACCTATTGGTATTCAGATTCAGATAACTACATTATGGTTTGGGATCGATGTACTTCAGTTATACCTGAGGTAGATCTTGTGCACTCATTTTGTGGAGTTGTTGAAACTTCTAATAAAATTTTGTCGATTCAAAACTAAAAAGACATCCAATTTTCGGCATTTCTAATTCAGATTTACCTTAATCAGGAACAATCGGCACAAAACCTTTTTAGCGTATTCGGATTTATCTTAACTCAGGAATAGTAACCGGAGTTTTGAGTATGTAAAAACAGTGTAAATATCATAACTTTAACTCAGTGTCAAACACACATTTTACTGTTGAACTGGGTTAGAGACTTAAATCATCTCCCTAACTGAGTGTCAAACACTCCGTGCATTTTCGGCGCAGAATTATTATCCTTAACTACTGTCTAACATCCTCCCTATCAACTAGATAACAAACTTTAGCTTTCTTTGCGGAGAAGTAACTAGCAAGAGTGTAACATCAAGTAATTTCACGAGCTTTGACCAAGAACAAGAAGTAGATCATTTTCAGTTACCAACAGCCAAAGACAAACATCAGCTCTGTTTCAATTTCTGGTTCCAAAAGGAAAAACAAAAAACAACAAAACAAGCATAATAGAGTAATGCAAGAAAAGGTAAAATTACCCACCCGATTCAACCACCATATTTGCTGTGTATCTCGTGGGAGATTGAGATATTGTGAAGCTCACAAAAAGATGACACAAGCTACAGTTGTCGCCAGTGATTAAATTTTAAAATTTTAAAAGTATTAAACACTTAGATATATATACATTTTTCTTTATTTTTTGTAGAAAAGGTGAGTTCTGATCTTAGCTTAATCATTGGTTCTTTACAATTTTATTATTTTGTCAGTCTCATTTTTACATGTTGAGGGCCCCTGTTTCTGCAACAAATTCTTGTATATAAACCCCCACATCTCCAATCCTTGTAGCATCAATCTTTCAACAACATTCAACAAGTTCTAAAACATTTCTCTCCTCTCTTCTCTTCTTCCTTCTCAAGCTACCAACTACTTTCTCTAATTTACAACAACATATTGAGCTCTAGTGACATTTGTAATGGCAATTGAGATTGTTAAACCCTCTGTTGGTTTGTCAAAGGTTGCTGTATCGGAAACTCATGGCGAAGACTCGCCTTATTTTGCCGGGTGGAAGGCTTATGACGAAAACCCTTATCATGAGATTAGCAATCCGGAGGGAGTCATTCAAATGGGACTTGCAGAAAATCAAGTAAGTTTTACAAATCATGCAGCGCGGTCCAACTTCAGAAGTATATTTCTGAAGTTCAACCGTCGAATAACTGTTGATTTGGCGGGCTCCACATATCAGACAGCATAGCCTGGCAACATGCTAATTGGGAATGTTTATGTTCTCTCTACAGGTTTCATTTGATTTGCTGGAAGAGTACCTGGAGAAACATTCTGAGGCAACAAATAGTGGAAGAACATCTAACTTCAGAGAGAATGCTCTATTTCAAGACTACCATGGATTGTATTCTTTCAGAAAGGTAAATTCATTATCCTTGTGGAAATTGCATAAAATCTCACCAAAGCTGTTTCTAACGGTTCCTTGTAAATAAAATCAGGCAATGGCAAGCTTCATGGAACAGATAAGAGGCGGAAGAGCAAGATTCGACCCTGAGAGAGTCGTAATCACAGCAGGAGCAACAGCCGCGAACGAACTCCTAACTTTCATTCTGGCCAATCCTGGCGAGGCCCTGATGATCCCAACTCCTTACTATCCAGGGTACGAAACGTTCCCTGTCAACCTGACTAATCTAATTTACTCATCCATAACGTGGCATATGCTAATCCCACTTGGAGTCTTGGACAATACATTTTCTTACTTCTTACTCTATTGAATTTCAATCGTTGTCACAACCTTAAACTAACTAGCCATGCTTCTCAGGTTTGACAGAGACTTGAGGTGGAGAACTGGCGTGAACATTGTGCCCATACACTGCGACAGCTCAAACAATTTCGCCGTCACTCCAGAAGCCTTAGAATCAGCATACGCTGAAGCTCAGTCGAAGAACATCACAGTCCGAGGCATCCTGATAACAAATCCTTCCAATCCACTAGGCGCAACAATCAGCCGTTCCAACCTGGAACAAATTCTGGACTTTGCCATAGAGAAAAACATCCATCTTGTCTCGGACGAGATTTACTCCGGATCAGCATTCTCATCTGGCGAATTTGTCAGCATTGCCGAAATTCTAGAAGCACGAGATTACAAAGAGTGCGAACGAGTCCACGTTGTTTACAGTCTCTCCAAGGACTTAGGCCTGCCAGGATTTCGTGTGGGGACAATTTACTCTTACAATGACCAGGTTGTGACAACAGCACGAAGAATGTCTAGCTTCACTCTAATCTCATCACAAACACAGCAGCTACTGGCGTCCATGCTTTCAGACAGGACCTTCACCGAGAACTACATTAAGACCAACAGGGACAGGTTGAGAAAGAGGTACGACATGATCATTGACGGGTTAAGGAAAGCCGGTATTGAGTGCCTGAAAGGGAACGCTGGATTGTTCTGCTGGATGAACTTGAGCCCCTTATTGGAGAAACCAACATTGGAGCATGAATTGGCTCTCTGGAAACTGATGTTGCATGAAGTGAGGTTGAACATTTCTCCAGGATCATCTTGCCATTGCTCCGAACCGGGTTGGTTCAGAGTCTGCTTTGCGAATATGAGTGAAGAAACGCTGGAAATCGCACTTGCGAGAATCAGCGATTTCATGGACAGAATGAGGCAGGGAAGAGTTTAAATTATATTAAATAATATTTTTGTTCGTAATTTTTTCTCTTTTTTAGTTTCTATATTTTAGCGAGATTTAATTTTGGGTACCTTTATTTTTGAAATGTACAATTGGACAGATAGTCGACTAGTGTCACCGAAAGACTCTTCATAGAAGAGTTCTTCGGTTTTCTTCCCTAAATGGGATATTTACTCCGAAATGGAGTTGTTTTCTCCGTAATGGAGTTAGTAGTCGATTGATGTAAAATTGTACTATGATATGAAGTTGTACTATGTTGTAATCTCATGCATCTAAATAAAATTGTAAAAAAGGCCAATTAGTAGCCTTGTATTATTATATATAGTTGGAAATGTTTAAATCTATATAATGTATTAGTACCATTACTAAAAAATTAAAATTATTAATTTATACATGCAAAGATCTAACATGTTACAACAATTTGGACTGCAAAGAATTATAATTTTTTTCTACATATCTTTATTAAATATTTATCTAAGATTATAATGAGTTGTTTATCGAAAAAGTTTATGTTTATGGTCCGTTTTTTATATTTTAAATAAATATCAAGTAAACGACTTTCTATGAAGACGACATCATAAGGATCCATCTCCGGCTTCTGAAGACGGTATCATAAGAATCCTGCTCCGGCAAATCGAAACAAGAATATTCGAATTATTCGTGTCACAAATTACTAATCAAACTATATCGTATTTGACTTTTGGTAATCCGTATTAAAGATAGAGGAGGTAGTTTTAGTTTTTAATTTGGTTGTTTAGGGTTGATGGCAATAGGAAGGGCAATGATAGGAAGATAGTTGCATGTTTCTCGGAAATGTCAAAAGTTGGTTAGGTTAGAGAGCGACTACTACTAATCTACTATACTTATAATACCACAAATTAATTCAATCTATATCTATTAGCTTAGCCTCTTGAATAAACAATTAGGCCATGAACTTCACTCGTTATAGTAGTTTAATCTAAAAAGTTTATGAGAAGGAAAACATACACGCGTACGTACGTAATTACACGTAATTAGAGAATAAAATCTTGTTAATCGTTTTGTCTTCTCCTCATTATCATGGTCTTGTCAAGATGAGAGCGATCGGTGAGTTTGAACAGGACATAGATCAAAATCAAACTGTGAACTTGATTTTGAATAAATTAAGGTAAATGTTGTCGATTTGTCAACGAAATTAAAAATGGGGTTGAAATTGGGATTACAAGTTGATGATTTGTTTGTTGTGAATGTAGAATGATGATAATCTGATGCTGCAAATTTCAACGGTACATACATACATGAGTTGGAAACAATCTGGCAGAGTCGTGAATTTGGAGTGATATTGGCCAGTTGGGTCCGACCGTACGTGTTGCACGATGAGAATTGGACAGAGTATATGTATGAATGATTTTATTGAAGTAACGACAATTATGGCGGGGAGTAGTCATGTATCCCATACATGACTGAACTACCACACGCATCAATAATGTGTGTTCTTTTTCCCTAACAATAAACACTGCCTGGATATAACTAATAACTTGAAGAGTAAGTATCGGACAATTCGAAAATCTGAGAATAACATATGTATGTCTTTTTTAAGTTAAAAATATAAGTCATTCTAGAAAATTACGGTGCCTTAACTTCTTCATGATGGTATGTGGAGTTTAACATTTTATGGGTGTAAATAAAAATGTTTAGACGGTGGTAATAGGGAAGAAACAATATATGGAAATTGATCGAAAGGTGAATTATATGTCCTTAAAAAAGACATGTTGTGTCGCAATGTCAAGCGTGGTGTTTAAGGGATAAATGCCAATTTGTCTCCCAATATCAAACCAATCTCAAGTCTCAACTTGTGTAAGAGTGATATACACACTGAATCTTTCGAACTAACTTTAAGTAATTGATTACATAAGAAAAAAAAAGTAAAAGTGAGCAGGCCCGACACTCGGCCTATGTTTCATGTTCAACCACACATGACCTAAAAAAATTAGGCCCACATATATTATCATACGCATTTTGCCGTTTGACAGCTATTGTACTTTCATATCTTTCACACTTCATATTCTGGGTTCAATAACCAACTGTTTCACACAAATTATGACATAATTTTTAGAATTATGAAATCTCACACGGAACTTCCAAATATTTGAGTCGGCCCTTCAAGTATGTTAAAATGAGTAAGAGTAGAATAAGTATTTGGAGTTATAACTTATAAGGTGGTATATGAATAGTACATGATTGTATGAATAAAAGTATGAATAGAATAAGTTACGAGGTTGATATTAACGTATTTGGAGTTATAAGGTGGTAAAATAACAGTATACAAGTAGAGGGTTAAGAGTGGGGTTATAACATCAAACCAACTACAATACCATCCATTAGACGACTGAAACAAAGGGACAATATCTCCCTGAACAGGGAAAAATGTAACTTCACAAATGATAAAATTTACTTATGCATGAAAGAGAAATCTAAAAAGAGTACGCAAATTCCATTGTATTATTAGCAAATCATTTTTAAATTTTCTTGCTTTAGGCCTGTTTCTTATTCCTTTGTTTCCTCAAATTTTATAGATTTAAAATGTGATGTGAAGTTTAGACGAAAAGTAAAAATGTTATAAAAGCAGAGTAATTTCTGTGATATGCTAAATGATCTAAACTCTATATAATTTAGCGGGACAGAGGAGGATATCATATAGTGCATCTGTAAATAACAGAGTAATTTATTTGATGTATTATCAAGACACAGAAAGAATATGTGATATGAATGCATGATTGAGGAGGTTGGACCGGTTGGTATCTCTCCATTTTCGGAAAGTTAGAAACTCCATCTTCTTCTTCCTTGAAAACCAATCTTTGTCTGAGTCAGTCAAGTCAACTACTCAAACCGATTAAGCAAGTAATACTACTCCAATACTGGTTAGTCTAGTTTGACATTGTTAGTGGACTTCATCAATTTCAGAGTATATTTTATACTTAAAGTCAGACATTAAAGCAATTACTCAACAGAACTGAGTATAATAATTCACGTCGTAACTACATCACTGGCATATAAGTATACTTTAGTAATAATCGAGGTCAGATATATATGCTTAAAACGGCAGCAATTGATTAGCTCTAAATTATCTGTTTAAAAATGAAGCAACATTTGAAGCCTCTAACCTTAAAGATCTTTCACATTAGAGTATGAATGTGTCATTGCCAAGTCAATGGTTGTGATTATGAATATCAACGAGTTATGGTTTCATTGGACGGACTATTTTGGAATGTTTTTCAAATGTTTCACCGGATTATTTAGTGAATGTAAGTACGTAATCTTTTTATTTCTTTGTCAACTTTTTTGGCTAGATATAGTTTTCATTAGATCTCTATCTCGACGCTGAAAAGTTCATGTTTATGATCACATAACATTTAACAACAATGACATGTTGTTTATTCTTATATATATGTAGCTTTTCTAGTTACCCAACTCCCTAATATATTATGGTGTCTTCAACAACGGGTTAATAGGCCGGTATACAGTGTACTCAACGGATATTTGCTACAATAGATTCGAACTCGGTACTTTTTGTTTTAGAACAAGAAAAAAGTTTATTAATATCATTATCAAAACAACTTTACAGATTTACAATCACTAACCAAAATCACCACCATACACTCCTCAATCGAGCTACACCAAACAACCATATACAAAGATATGCCCACCATTCTATTAAGTTCCACACTCGTTGTTTACAAATCTCCATCATGAACTCCAACTTCACCACCGGGTATAAAAATGAAGTGTACCTTCATTCTTAAAAACCGGATCGAGGAAACAATTCATTGTGAAAAAAAATCCCCGATCAAGGAAAAAAATAGTACAACGTAACTCTAGACTAGAGTATGCTAATTCTAGAGTTACGCCTAGCCGAGCGAGTCTACCAATTTGGGAATCTACTAATTCCAGTCTTCCAGACTTAAATATGGGAAATGATAAAAAAAAAAGCCTTATCTAATGAAACCAAAATTAAAGAAAAAGAAGTGGTACTATCGATCATTTACGCTTATCTCGAACAAGAAAGAAAATCGATCATTTACGCGTCATCAAGATTCAACAATTTGGCCTCAACGTTATTGCTCTAACTATAGGGGGTGTACTGTAATTAGACAAAATCCATCTCGATTACTAGAAGAGTTCTAGAACTACTGGAATGTAGAATCTACACAGTAAAAAGAAAAAAATCAGCTTCTGAATATTTACACAAAGTAAAATCTATAGGCTTTATTATTTAACAAAACACTCTCATTTTGACTTATCTACAGAAACGTCGAGCGAAGTGTAAAACCCCTTCATCATCTATCTCCGTTGAGGTAAATCAATTGTTTGCTTTGAGCTGTTATCTTTAGGTGATTCTGTTGAGTTTTTCCGATTTGATTTCTGTTTGTTAGCTTCAGTCTTCGGATCTATCGTGATTTGTTTTTTTGCTTGATCTGTTGTTTGCTTGATTTCTGTATTTCCAATGGATCTGTGAGTTACATATTGAGTAATTTCAATCACAACTTAGTCGATTAAATCTTTGATAATGGCAGATCTGTATTTCTGATTAGGCGCATGCCTCTTTCTTGTTGATTAGGTATTATTTGGGGTTGATTTTACCATATATCCATATGAGTCAGTAGTATAGAGAACTCACAAGTGTATACAGGAGCAATTGGGGTTTTGGGTTTGAATTAAGAACAATGTCTGTAGTGTTGAGTAAATTATTTTATCTTCCAGTTATTATTTTCGGTCTTAGTGTTTCCGAATGGGCTTTTGAATTTGTACGACATAATGTGTTTTTAAGATGAATTAGCAGAATATTCTGAATGGGCTTTTGAATTTGTTTGAATTAATTGGCAGTTGTGAATAATTTAGAGAACATTCTGAATGAGCTTTTAATTTGGATAAATTTAGTGGGAGTAGTAGTAGTTTCGGGGACTAATGAAAACTGAATAACAATTCTTGAACTATAATTATGAAGCATCATGAAATATGTGCCTGGACGTGTTTTCATGTAGATTGAAGACACTGGCATCCTCAATTTTCAATATTGCTAGTGAAATGTGACACGATTACTACTTTTACCTTCTGTTATTTATCTTCAATAACTTTTATCAGTTCATGAACTGGCAAGATTTACTGCTCTATCGCTTAGCACTGAATGATACAGTTAAGTATCAAATTATGAGCACCCGTTTAAGCGTTTTATTTGTCTTGTAGAGTATACGCTCGAGCGATAATGGCAGCCAGGTTGCAGCAATTGCGAGCTAAGCTCTCCCAGGCATCAAGTGTCGTGACAAAGCATGGAAGTGAATATTACAAACAGGTGCTGGAGAATAATAAGCAATACATTAAGGACCCACCAACCGTAGAGACGTGCAATGAACTGTCTAATCAGTTATTGTACACTCGCCTGGCCAGGTTAATTGATGCACTTCTTGCAGAAACTCTTCTTTTTTACTTGAATTCGTAATTTTGTATGGCTTTAGTCTGTACTGATTACATACATATGAATAGCAAATATTTGTTGCCAGTTGTGTTGGTTATTAGCTAATTGCTAGCTAATCTATAGTGGAGCAATTTGTGGCGTCACATTTTCTTGCCTCCTGGAACTTATTCCTTAGTGGTATGTGCTTGTAGGTTTGCGCATCTTTTTTTCACTAGGAAACTATCTATGACTGTCTATCCATGTAATATCTACTAAAAGATTTTAGCTACATACTAGGCGAGGAATTGCTGCTGGAGTGCAATGATGTAACGTTCTATAAAGGGTTATTTCTTACCCATCTTGCATAGAAAATCATTATTGCTACTGCATATCTTGTGAATTAGTCATTTCTGTTGATGGTTGGTCAATTCTTCTTACCATAATTGCATGTCTTGTATTATTGTTCACTGATCTTGTGAAGTAGTCATTTCTGTTGATGGTTGGCCAATATCTTCTTACCATAATTGCATGTATTGTATTGTTCACTAATCTTGTATAATATTGTGATTTGGCTTCCTATGATGAGCTTTGTTTTGGTGATATTTTGATGTGCAGCATACCAAGCCGTGTAGAGACATTCTGGAAGGAAACTGATTACGTAAAGAATTTGTGGAAGCACAGGCAGGAGCTGAAGGTTGAGGATGCTGGTATTGCAGCTTTGTTTGGTTTGGAATGCTGGGCGTGGTTTTGTGTTGGTGAGGTTGCTGGGAGGGGATTCACATTTACTGGTTATTTTCCCTGAATAAAACATGGTAAAAACAGTGCTGCTAATTGATTGTCATAGTCAATCTCTGCGCTGCTTTTTGAAACACCGTGATTTTTGTTCTCCTATAGAGTTCTGAGACTGCTACTCCAGCATTTAAATTTGCTCGTAATAAATCAGTGATAAAGTTGATTCCTAGTGGAGTTAGTCGTGTATACTTTCGTTAGACAGGCAGCATGAACTGCCGATAATTCCTGTAAAGTGTATGCAGGTATAAATGGCTGAAACTATGCATTGCAGCTTATTGTGTTTTCTGTTCTTCAGTTTGTACAGGCTGTAGCTCGTAGTCTGGTATGATTTATTGTACTCTGGTAGCGGTGCGTGCAAGCTTGAGATGGGTTGCAGGTTAAAAAATAATGGAGTCTCTTTAAGTCCTGAGGTTGCACATCCTAAGGGGAAATTTTCACACTGTAGCGGCTGAGCAGTCTAATAGCTTTTCGCTCTATTCAGATAATAATACCCCAAGCACGCTGGTATTTGCGTGTTAATAATACTAGTTGCATTAAAATAATTTATGATGCATTTGAAGAGTGTGTTAGGTTGAATATAGCCATAGAGGTATTTCAAGGTTGGCACGTACTCCCTCCGTCCTACAAAACTTTACCCACTTTTCATTTTCGGACGTCTAACAAAACTTTACCCATTACTAAATAAAGAAGTTACTCTAAACACTAAAATATTATTTTAATATCAATACACTTTTTTATCACCACATATTTTCAAAAAGTAACCTACCCTACTTACTTTTTCATTTGTACTTCATTACTTTAACTCATTTTCTTAAATTACGCGTCAATCCTAACGGGTAATGTTTTGTTTTGTGGAACGGAGGGAGTAGATGTTAGTACTTCACTCAAATAACATATTTGGTCTGTAAATGTAAAATGGTACTTCACTCAAATAACATATTTGGTTTGTAAGTGTAAAATGGTATGTCAACGAAAAAAAATAACTACTCCATTATTGATTTATGTAGAATTTCAAGTACATTCTCCGTTCACATTAATTGACAAATGTGTTTTGTTAATTTCAGGTCTATTCAATTTTAGGTTCATTAAGTTCAGTTCAAATTTTTGTAGGTGAATTGACGTAATTTTAGAAAACTATGTGTTTTGAATTATTATTTAGAAAAAAACGAAATTGAAAAATTCAGAAAAAGAAAAATCACGCCAGTCTCCATGGTTACATTTACTTTAATACAAAAAACTCTCCTCAACCAAACACACTTTGGCACCTGAATCTGCTACTGAGATTCCTATACTCGTGCGGACTCAATAATAATTATTGACAATTACACGGGAGTGAGATGAGACGTACGCAGTGGAATTGCACACATATTAAGGAGGTATTGATTTTCTCGCTTTCACGATTTCGTTTTCGAATTTTCTGTTTTCTTTATGATATTTATATACGCCCTCCTCGTTATTGTTTATGTGCTTCCTGCTTTTTACTTCCATGTGCGATTATATTTCTTAGTATTTTACTATCTTGTTGTAAATGCCTGTTGTATTGAATAAAATTCTACTTATTCTATTCCATGACTAAATCTGATGAAAAAATGTTTGGCATGACAGAATTTATGAGAGTCACCACTGCAACTAGAATCTATCATGCCGTCAGTCGTGGCTCATGACAGACTGTCATGGCATGACCCATTGTAAGACGTCTATGTTGGGCCGAATTGAATAGGAATTTATATGCCCATTTTACCTCGGACAAATTGAAATTACACGATAGTCCCAAGTCCCAACATCCAAGCAAGAAGGCTACTTTCATTTACGATCTGTATACTCTAACTGGAATTGAATAGTATGTTCCTATTATTTTCAACTTACGTTTATGTTCATCAATTTACAATTCTGGTTTTCACAATTTTAAAATTTATATGTTCAGTATCACTGAGACCATTCATTTCAGTTAAGTTTTCAAATCAATTTAGATTCTCGTTGAATAAAAAACGAGCCAAACAAAATTACCAACGAAAAACCACTCCATTTAGTTAGTTTTAACTGAATCCTTCCTTCTGAAAGCGTCGATAGAAGCGTAAAACCCTTCACGATCCATCTCCGTTGAGGTAAAGTAAGTTTTTGGTTTGAGCTGTTATCTTCATGTGATTTTTGTTACCTTATTGAGCAGGGTCTTTAAATGTTTGGTGAGTATTATTTGCAATGCTGATGCAAGGTTTTTAACATTTCTGTGACATGGCACTCACTTCATGCTTTTGTAATGTTTGCAGCGATATGAAATTTGCATATGGTATTTGAAGTTGTGGTTTCTTGGTCGTGGCAATAGTTATTTGGTGATTTGTGTACAATTCTCTTCCGGTTTCTATTTTGTAAATTCTACTTTCATTTATAACTCACTCCACTAACTTTTCAAACTAAAATACTAACAGGATTAATATATTTAACTGTAGTCAAAATTTAAGAGTGTGTACAAGTGTAGTCAAAATCATAGTAATTTAAGAGTGTCTTAGGTTGAAGTAAGGTATTTCAAAGTTGGATACCTAGTATTTAATTTTCAGGAGAAGTGGATATTTGCCCCACATGACATATTCGATTTTATGTGAAATGGTAGTTCAATTAGTAAAACCTGTTATTGTGAAAATCAAGAAGTGGTTTTTTCCAAATATAAAGAGGATTTATGTAGAATTTCATGTACATTCTAGTATTCTACTGGACTTAGAAAATCCATGGGTTTGAAGTTGAACCACAAAATTCAGACATAAAACAAGACTCAATATGCCTTGAAAAGAATGATTTTTATTCAATAAACTGAAGCAGTACACTGTTAATAAGCAAACTAGAAGGGTAGAATGCCTGCACTTCGCCATTACAAGTTACAGTCCTACTCCCCGTCTCACAAAACATTACCAATTAGAGTTTGCGCACAGTTTAATAAAATGAGTTAAAATAATGAAGTAAAAATGAAAAAGTAAGTAGAGTATGTTACTTTTTGAAAATGTGTGTTGATAAAGAATTGTATTGATGTTAAAATAATGTTTTAGTATGTGAGAAAACTTCCTTATTTGGTGATGCTTAAAGTTTTGTGGGACGTACAGAAATGGAAAGTGGGTAAAGTATTGTGGGACGGAGGGAGTAGTAGATAGTAGATGAGCAATTTCATTTGCTTTCCTACGAATATGGTGAAACTCAAGGTCCTCAAAGTAAGCCGCGTCAAAAGACCCTTCTCCGAGGATTTAGATTAAAAATATAAAGTTGGTACACCGTACGTGTGTTTAGATTTATAAGGTGGTATAACAGTATAGGTATAGAGTTAAAGTAGATAAAATTTGGCCTTTTTTTTATAAACGTACTCAAAAGAATGTTGTACCAAATTGAATATGAGCATTGATATGCCCGTTTTACCCCGTCCATCTGTCAGGAAATTGAGTCACCTGGAGGCGACCAACCAATCAGAGAAAAGAAGCCACGCGACAGTCCCAATATCCAGGAAGGCTACTCTCGTCATTTACGATCTATATACTCTAACCGAAACTCAACAGACTAACGAGTAACGAAGAAGATTACCAACGAAAAACCAGTTAGTTTCAGCTGAATCCATCCTTCTGAAAGCGGCGATAATGGTGGCCTCGTACGCTGTCGTACCATTCCGGACAGTCGTAGCCACCGCATTCTTAATCTCCATCTTCCTTCACATTGTCATCGCTCAATCTTCCGACGGATCTCAGGTACACGTCTTTTCCAGCTTTAATTTCTCTAATTGATGGGTACCTAATTGATTAATGACTGTGTGTTGATTTCTGATTTGGGCCACAGGTTGCTTGCAGCAAAACATGTGTGGCACAGGATTGTAATAGTAAGTCTATTTCAGATGAATTAAGGCTTTTGACGTTTATTCGATTGGTTTCTTGTTGTATCTGACCTTGTGCAATTAGATATTGGGATAAGATATGGGAAGTACTGTGGCGTTGGTTGGACCGGATGTCCAGGAGAGAAACCTTGCGATGATCTTGATGCTTGCTGCAAGATCCACGATGATTGTGTCGGCAAAAAGGGTACTGCATCACTTGCTTTCTGTTTTCTGTAATTCAAATTAGTAAACTGCATGCATTTGCTAATTCGTTGAGATGGTTTCCAAATAGTGCAGCTTATAAGTCCCTTTGCATTTAGTTGTTGTTTATTGAGACCAATAATATCCATGAACAATTAGATTTTATGTTGTTGGACCTTGACCAATGTTCTCTCTAGTGAATGTCTGTTTTTGAAAAATTGCAGTAGCTGTTATTTGGGATCCTCTCTTTTGAGCAGCACTGTTTAGTGCGGTTTCTGTATAAACATGAACTCATCGTATAGATTTAAAACTCTGGAATCTGGATGTCCTTGCCTCAGTGTAATTATCTTGATTGTTGCAGTCTAAGCATCTTACGTCATGTATAAGGCCTAAATTGGGCATGCCTTCTGTTTTTGTTATGGAGCATTCTCTATGAAACGCATACCTAATTCTTTGTCTAGTTACCCTGGATCAACTTTTTCCTGAACATATGGAGGTACAACAATCTCTTCATTGATTTTACAAACTATAGACTATAGTGAGTAGGAACTTTAGTCTATGAGAGGACTTGAATAATGAGCCTGAATAAACTGCTGAACACACTTGAGCATAAATGCCAAAATCCTGCACCATGTTCACTGATGTGTAAGCATGACATAATGTTTGTAAGACGATATCAAAATAATAACTGTCCTGCTTCATGCATGAAGGCCCTAATTACTCCCCCAACCCCTGGAGTGTTGTTTTTTTTTTTCCGGAAAAACTCAAAATGCTGAATGGCCATATGTAGGGATTTTCTTCTTCCCCACTTCCTACTTAATTTATTCCTCAGTGTGCTCATTCACTATCATGATTCCGATCATTATCTTTCTATGGAATCTCCATAGTGATATATACTGCTACAATGCTTTACTCCACGTAAGACTTGAAGTGGTCAAGTATGAGGGGTTCATCTACTTAGTGTAGCTGTGACGTTTTGTATAGTTAACTTTCATAAAAGTTTGTTACTCTTTGTTTAAGTGTATCTGCCTTTGAGACTTTAAATAAAATGAAATTATATGTAACCTCACTAGATATTTGGCAATGATGAAGAGTTGGTACTTTGCTGTGCAGTCTCATGTCACACGGAGGTAACATTCTTGAGCATGTATAGAGGCTATTGTAAGATAATTCTTTGGAATGCCTGGAGAACAAATTTAGGATAATTAAGGGATCTAAAAGCTCTCGAGCCGTGAGGACACCTCATTGTACTAATTGATCTAGATTGTAGGTCTTGAGATTTTATATTAGCCACCAACTAAGTGGCACTGAGTCTTTGAACTAACAAACACTAGAACCATTAATGTAACTTGATTATCATGTTCAATTTTCTTTTCTTCGGTTTTTTTACTTTGAAGTATGCTAGTGATTCTTCTTGTTTAACCTTGGCCTTGCCCAGTAATTTATTCCAAAGATAGCAGCATTGTTTACTGCTTACATATACTGACAAGGTTGTTCATATATTGATTCTCTTCAGGTATGACCAATATCAAATGCCACGAGAAGTTTAAAAGGTGCATCAAGAAAGTGCATAAATCAGGGAAGGTTGGATTCTCCCAGAGCTGTCCGTATGATACAGCAGTGCCTACGATGGTGCAAGGTATGGATATGGCAATTTTATTTAGCCAATTTGGGAGTGCGAAGACTGAACTCTAACTAGTTAGCATGCCATTGTGATTTACTTCTGTGGAAGAAGAACACTCGATGGCTGGTAAGGTCTACGCCAAGAGTACACAACGTCTGGAACGGTTATCATATGTTCAATCTTCATGTTGATGGCTAAAGACATTAATTATCACAACAATCTTTTGCTCCAAGAAGAGCTGTGTTGATAGATTATTTTAGGATACAATGTTAGGTAGCATCCCTATTTTTGCAGTAGAAAATTCTTACTTGTGTTTTGCTGATGTTTCAGCATAACTCTGTAGAACATCTTTTTTTTTTCATAGCAAAAACTGTCTAAATTAATTAATGAGAGCCCATGTTAATAATGTATCATCTTCTTCTTCTTCTCCATTGCCGTAATTTTTGGGATTCGTAGTAATTATGCTCTGTTCTGTTCTTGGGTAGAAAT
>JAYMSL010002060.1:0-15196 GCA_036897195.1 Plantago coronopus
ATGGCATAATCACAGAAAATTCTCCTCCCGTGGGATTCGAACCTGTGACCAAGAGGATAATTCACCTCTCTTTAACCAACTGAGCCAACCCTTGCGGGCTTTAAATCCGGACTTTCATACTGCACACTTATTGGGTTTAGAATAGTATTTTGGTAGCTGGATATAGAGTTTTAAGTTTAAATTAATCTCCATAGCCGCGAGATTAGTAGTTTTTTTTCGAGAATGGAAATTTCATTACTGAAATAATGTCAAAACATACAGCTTCATGTACAGGTTCAGAGACAACAACTTTGTCCTTCCTGTTCTGTGATCAAAACAACTACAAAACTTAGCTGCTAAATTCACAAATCTCACCTCTCTAGCCCACTATACAGGCATATCCTCTATTCCTTCAGCATCTAGAGTAATATTACTAGCTAACTGATGGGCAAGAGCATTATCCTCTCTTCCAACATGCACAACTCTCATAGAATTATGTGAGTAGTTGAATACAGATAGTTGTAAAAAAAAAAAGGTGCAAATTGAGTTGCGCGCATACGTCGTCCAACGAAAATATTAACCAACACCAAGTCAGAGCTTACTAACCAAGTTGAGTGACAGATAACAACTATACTAATTAACACTAATAATTATTTGATTACTAAAAGAACGAAAATATTGACAAAAGTAGCAATGAATCAAGTGGGTGAACCCCAAACACAACCTCTATTTAAAGTGTCCCAGTATTATCATTACTAGTAACACAAAACAGTGCACCTCTCGTTCTATAAGAAACAGAGGATCCAAAAACAGAGTAACCAAAAAAAAAAACAGAGAGAGAGAGAGAGATGGTGAGTGATGAATTGCTAAAGGGAGGAAGAAGAAGAGAGACGAAATACAGCCATGGATTCTCCCAATCGGAGATGGAAGCTTTGTCGAGTGTTTGTGAGGTTTTATTGCCTCCCCTCCATCTCGCAACTCATCGTCCTCAAAACGCAGCCGTACAATCTTTCATGGAGTCATCTGGCTCCAACCATCCAATCCCCGATCAGGTAATCTCTTCATTACTGATTTGTATGCATACATAAACCAATCCTTCTTTTTTTTTCGGATTTTATTTTTTAAACTACGATACATCTAAACCAACCGTTTTTATTGGATTATGATAGATTTTTAATTTTGAATGTTTCAAGTTTCAACCATTGAAATTGAGTTGTGGCCAGGCCATCACATCAAATTGCTTCACAATTTCCGCTTTCGGTACATAATATCTAATCTAATGTTTTTTAAAAAAAGTTTTAGTATTAATTAAACGGACAAACAGTCAACTAAATCACTAGAAACCAGCAAATTATTCAAAGTGTTCTTAAACCAGCAGTGATGATGTCAGTTAGTTTCAATATTTTATCCACACCCCATTCTCTTCCAATTGTTTTTTTGGCATGTACACAGTACATTAAATGAAAGTTTACCTTTTCACATATACAAAATCTTGAATTTTTTTGATAAAATTAAAGAAAAAAGGGTCAGTTTCATCTTTATGTTATTATACTGATACAATTGTTATAAAATGATACATGGTACAATCTTATACAAAACTTATCAAAACTAATAATGATAATCGACAAATTTTAAAAATTGATCTTTTAACACGTGAATTATATAATTGGGACATATTTTCTATCAATAGTTTGTATTAATTTTGTATTTTTTTTTTATGAGTAACTGAATCTTTTAAAACCCTTTTTTTCCTTTAGCCCAAAAGATGAAAAACAAATCTATCCCAAGAGTCCAAGACCCTACTCTGAACTATTTCATTGACACAAATTGGCTGATCTGGAAAATATTTAAAGAACATGAGTGAAACATAGTAAGCGTATAACATGATAACTACACATGGAGTAGTAGATATCTTTAACTTCTATGGTCGAACTCGAACACGGGTCTTGCTCATTGTTTTTTTCTTTTCTTTCAAAAAATCGCTCCTTTTGTTCAATTAATTTTACAATGAATCAGGTAGCAGAACTGGTGATGAAAAGAGGATTTTTGGAAGCAAAACTAGTTGTGAGGTTGGTTCTGATGCTCTTATCGACACGGTTGGGGTCCTTAATTATATGTGGAGGGTCCTGTTTTGGGAAGAAATGGCCCTACGTTAACAAATTTAGTGACCTTACTTCGGACAAGAGGGAGAAGATTGTCCAAAGATGGTTCAGACATTGGCTACTAACACCCCTAAGGCTTGGCTTTGTCTTGCTCAAGTTCTTGCTTCTCTTTGTCTTCTTTACTCAGGTACCCTACCTACATACTATTTCACTCTCCTTTTCATATCTTCTCGATTTATCATCGTGTCTAATGTGGGGTTATGTTAAATCAAGAGAAAAATGTTAAATCAAGCGAAAAAAATTTGAATACAGACTTAAGAGCAGTTATTACTTATTCGAACTTTTTTTAAGATTCTTGCATTTGATATAACACTTGTCAAAACAAAAGTTACGCCATGTTAACATCAGATTTATATAGGAGATTTTTCAAATTACCTAGTGTTTTTATTTTTTAAAAAGATTAAAAGAAATTTTGCCATGTATACCTACTCTGGTGAATGCTTTTACGACATACATATCAAGCCTAACCTTAAACTTAAAATACATTGTTTCGTGGTATAAATTACAATAGTTTACTTCCAGGACGGTGTATGAATCTATTTAATTTGTAATCAATTATTCAATTGGATAGAGACTTGTTATACACACTTCAAATACTTTTCCCTAAGTCCCATTTAGAACATACAGTTTTTCAATTTTGAGTTGCTATTTTTATCAACCTTGTTCTCATATAATCCTAGCATTAAAACATAATCACCACATAATTCTGAATTCCAATATAAATTATTATATATAGAACAGATGATCTCATAGGATCAAACAGGGCAAGGAAGCACAAATGAGGTAAATTATAAACTATCACCCACAAAAATTTTAGATACATTTTTCTAATCAATTTAAAAATACATAATTCTTGGTCTCCATTTATATTTCACTCCAAATTCTGTTATAATTAAATTTAGTTTCAGCTCAGTTCAATTTAAGTTGTTCATTTTAAATTTATAGTACTGTTAAATTCAGTTTACAGTTTTTGAAGTGAACTGCAAATAGAGCATGAGAGTATAATGTCTTAATCCATCCTCTTGGAAATATCCAATAAAACAATATTTAGTGATATCTCAGTTGAGTTGTGTTGGTTTATTATACAAAAAATCACAATCAATGAAGGGATGGATAACTACTTCAGTTAATTAGGGATTTAAATAACACCGAATAGTAGCTACCTATTTGTGACGTCTGATCATCAATAACTTTGTTTTTTCTAAAAAAAAGGCAAATCTAACTTATCGTACTCTATTTCTACGGTTTCTATTACCAACCTTATAACTACAATTAGACCTAAAACCAACTTTATAACTCCAAATAAATCCGTACCATGTTAGCTTCCGGAGTTCAACCCACCAACCTATCATATACTACTCCAGTACTTTTATCACTCGATTACTTTTATCACTACTCTAATGATCAATAACTCATAATCAATAATTCTGGTAAAGACAGAGTTGTAATTAAGTTGAAAGTTGATAAACAAAACTGTCACGATCTGTTAGAAAATGTGATAAAAATGAGTCATACATGCAATTGTGGATATATAGGGTATTTCGTGCATGAAACTACAACTTGTGAGCTGCAGGTTCATCCTTAATTAATTAATTAATGTCCCACGAACATTAACTCTTCAATATTAAGACAATTATAATGTAGCTACTGATTTCTTGATGGTAATCCAAAGGAACACGTCATGTTCAGACCTACTCCCGTTGGCCAATAATTTGCCTTAACTATCCTTGTCGGACATACTAGAACTTTCATTCGTGTTTATCAAGTATAGTTACAGGATACGCTATTACCATATATATATACACCTGTTTTCTTCCAAAATACTACTTATATTCATGTTGCTGAATTTCATACTCCTTCAACAAGTTGGTGATCTCATATGATCGCATTCGAGATTTTTGGACGGAGTTAGGAAATTAAATTTATTTGACTCAAATGATGTTTTACCAATGTATGAGGCGAAACACTAAAATTCTAGGAATTCATATGTGAAATACGCATGTGTTTCCGCCCCTGGAGAGAGATGTTTCAAGAGAGAAGCCGCCCATATAATATACTTGGATGTGCACAGTGCACAACTTATTTTGTATCTTGACAAATATTTGACTTAGATTTCCTGAATTATGATCATAATCTGTATGTTTATTTTCCATGATTACCTTTGTACTTTAGAACAAGAATATAGTATAGTTCAAGGTTAAATTTGATAACAAAGAATTACTTTTAATAATAGGTAGAAGAAGACTCAAGAAATCCAGCATGGAAAGCCCTGGACTATGAGGTTGATTCTCACAAGAACTTGTTAAACTCACAAAAAGACAGGCCTCTTGAGAAAGGCATAATCGAAACACGTTACGAAAATGAGTCGACGATTATCCGTTCATTGACAAGCAAGGGACTGGAAGTAACCGAAAACAGCCGTAAAAAACTCATCAAGATCAAATGTGATGTTGTCATTGTTGGCTCTGGCTGTGGTGGAGGTGTTGCTGCTGCTGTCCTAGCAAACGCTGGCCTAAAAGTCATTGTTCTCGAAAAAGGAAACTATTTCACTAGCAGTGACTATTCAGCTCTTGAAGGTCCCTCAATGAATGAACTTTACGAGTCAGGAGGCGTTTTACCAACTCTTGATGGGAAAATGATGATTCTTGCTGGATCAACAGTAGGCGGGGGCTCAGCAGTTAACTGGTCGGCCAGCATCAAGACGCCTGATTCTGTGCTAGAAGAATGGGGTAAAGATCGTGAACTTTCAATGTTTTCGAGCAATCAGTATCTTGATGCAATGGAGAATGTGTGTAAGAGGATAAATGTGACACAGAATTGCCATAAAGAGGGATTTCAGAACCAGATTCTTCGTAAAGGATGTGAAAAGCTCGGTCTTGAGGCAATCTCTGTGCCTAGAAATTCATCGGAAAGTCATTACTGCGGTTCTTGCTGTTATGGTTGTGTTAGAGGTGACAAGAAAGGCACAGACACGACTTGGTTGGTTGACGCCGTGAACTCTGGCACAGTGATACTTTCAGGTACTGAAAGAACTGAAAGAATCACATCTCATTTAAAAGTTCGAACTAATAAAGAAGTGTTTAACTCATTTATTGACCATTAATTCCCTGGCAGGTATGAAAGCAGAGAGATTCGTATTTGAGAATAACTATAGAGGAAGGCGGAAAAGGTGCATTGGAGTGATTGCGAAGAGTATGAATCCCGACATTCGAGTGAAGATCCAAATCGAAGCAAGAGCAACCATATCAGCTTGTGGATCGCTACTAACACCACCTCTAATGCTTGCGAGTGGCCTTAAAAATAAAAACATCGGGCGGAACCTCTGTCTTCACCCGGTCCTAATGGCTTGGGGCTACTTCCCTGAATCAAGCTCTGATACAGAAGGGAGAATCTATGAAGGAGGAATAATCACCTCGTTGCACAGAGCAGGAGATAACGCAATTATCGAGACTCCGATTCTTGGACCTGGTTCGTTTGCAGCCTTATGCCCGTGGGAATCAGGTGCAGACATAAAGAGCAGGATTGTCAAGTACGCGAGGACTGCCCATTTGTTCTCAATGATTCGCGACAATGGAGCTGGTGAAGTTCTTTCACAAGGAAGAGTCAATTACAATCTCAGCAGGTCTGACAAAGAGAATATGAAAGTGGGGTTGCGTCGCGCTTTGAGGATTCTTATCGCAGCTGGAGCGGTTGAGGTGGGGACGCATCAGAGCGATGGACAGAAGCTGAAATGTAGCGGAATAAGTGAGAAAGAAGTGGAGGTGTTTCTGGAGAGCGTTGAGGTGCCAGATGGGCCTAAATCGATGGTGGAGAAGTGGACAACATATTGTTCGGCTCACCAGATGGGGAGCTGTAGAATGGGGAAGAGTGAAAAGGATGGTGCTGTGGATGAAAATGGTGAGAGCTGGGAAGCTGAGGGACTGTTTGTTTGTGATGCCAGTGTTCTTCCAGGTGCTGTTGGGGTTAATCCTATGATCACTATTGAGTCTACTTCTTATTGTCTTGCCAAGAAGATTGCTAAGAAACTCAAGAATATGTAACTAGGGCTCTTCTACGGTCTGGCAGAATTCGCCCTGCCTGGCAACAGGCAGCACAATTTCAACTGGTTCATTTATGTTCTAAAAGTTTGTTTGTACACAGGAAACATAATAAAAACATTCTTCACATATATGCTATAAGCCTATAACAAGATAAATTGCCAGAACTATCTTACATCATCTTGTGAATCAGATTGAATCGAAAAAATGGAAGAACGAGAACGAACATACCCTAGATTATTATAGCGCGCATGATAAATAGTTTGATAAGATAGATACAGTTCAAGTACAAAAGTACACTTAGGTAATCTGTGTTACAGTAGAATGGTCCTAGCCATGTGATTGAGAGCCTTATGTTTCACTAGCTCATGGACATTTTCAGTCCAGTTTTCAGTCCTTGAGGCTTGATCTTGGAGCCTATAGTAGACCTAAAGATCATGCATTCTGCTCCCCATAGCCTTTCTAATACAACACCGGATGTACTCAATTAGACGCGATTTTAGCCATCAGAATCTGGCTCACGGAACGGTAATGGAACTGTTTTCACTGCCCTGAACTTTCCCACATTGTTTAGGTGCTCATTTTCCAATCTGTTCATCCACAGAACAAATTGTTAGACAACAATTCAAAAATGTAGTTATGCGACTCGACTTATGTCTTATACAAGTGTTTGTTACTTGATCTTCTGATCAAATTGTGAATGTTAGTTTCGTGTTTATGTACCTGTAGTAGTTCCAGTGTCCACGTCGTATGACCTCTAGTGAAGCAAGAAAGAAGTCGAGCAAGCGTGTTTCAAACATCCCGATGTTAAACTTCATCACAGCTTCGACCCATGCTACTCTTAGAACAAAATTCAAGGCCTACAACATTGAAATTCCACTTCTTTAGAACAGGCAAGGACATGAAATGAGTCCAATGGAATAAAGAGAAGGTAGATGAGAACTCACAATGGAACCATAGTATATACCCTTCTTCTTGAGAACAAGTTCATCCCTTAGGCATTGGTTTTTCGACTTGGGGTTGAAAAGACCCCAGTCTTTCACAAAGTCCCAATACAACTGATAAACCGTCGCTGTGAGAGAAGTAACTACAACGATGATCATCCACATCTTAGAGTCCGTCTGTCTGGCGTAAGTTAGCCTTGCTCCGGCTGCCACCATAGCAGACACGTATTTCCCCAGATTCGCAAGGTGATCTACGTTATTTTCGTCAAACCATCTCCTTGCACACTACAATATATCAAACATAAGATGACTTTCTTACAGATTTCTTCTTTCTTTTTTTCATTAGGTCACTCAAACAATAAGTACTATAGGTATACATTGTACATAACAAATCAAACAATTACAAACCTGCATTGCCCTCCAGTAATAAGGCGCGAAGGAGATAACATAGGCAAGCTCCCTGTACGTTCTTCCTGACTTACACGTCTCATAATGATGCGTCTTAAAACTTCCTGCCATAAAATAGCAAGCTGCGGATTCCATGTGCCTCAGTAACGGAATCTGTGGATCGACATCCATCAATCAGAAGAATAAAAGAATCAATCTATTTCAAACGAGTCATAACAAAAAGCAGTTGATAAGTACTAAAATGCAGGAGAACTCGAAAAACATATGTAACTTAAAATCTGATGCAAAACAAATCTGAAAAAAAAAAAAAAAACCTGTCAGGGTCTTTAGTATTTACCTGACTAGTAAGTTGATCAGCCATGAAGAAGTCAACCATCAGAACCTGTGAATATTTCAGATCATAAGTCCATTGACGAACGGAGAATGTGACATGATCGATATCTAAAACAGAATCCATGTTTGTATGGAACTCATCAGTAAGAACATACCTTGTAAAACGGAGAGCACACAATGTTGCGAATGACTTTGAGAAAGCAGAACCGTGTTGATCGGTAAAAGATGTTCAATGGGCAGAACAGAACAAGCACAAAAGACTGTAAACATCACAGAGTTAGTACTGACAACAATAAGTTATAGTATGTACAATTGTGAAGTTCAAAAGCTGAGAAGATACTAACCAGCAGTAAAATTCCAGGAATCAAATCAACACTGTGAGGTGAGAAGCCAGTGGAGAGTAAAATGAGATGTAAGACCATTGCACCGATGACTGCGGTCATCATGGAGGTGCAGATGAGGAATGCATCGCGGTACCTGAGAGTGGTGGTCGAATGGAATTCGAATATGAAGTGATAGTTGATCCTTGTTTTCTTCCACATTAGTAAGTTGCATCCGTACATGAACAAATGCAGGCTTAGCAGGGCAAACATGCTGCACAACATTCACACTCACTCAATCAATCAGTGATTAATTCCAACATAAATCCATTTCATTAATTTAGATAAAGAACTGATTCTGATACACAAAAGTATATGATATGAGTTTGTTGCAAGTGTAGCAAAAGTTGTGGGAGGATTGCAGGCCGATACTCTTTATAAATAGCACTTTAAAATAAAAGACCAAATAGTAGCACGCGTTAAGTTGACTAATATTATGTACACTTTAGTGAGAAATCTGTCCTTTAGGGTGTGGTTGTGTTATAATTTATGCATAATGTACACGAAGAGTTATGCATTTTAACGCAGAATTGTACAAATTACTGAAAATGGAACTTTTTTTTTTTAAGGAAAAAGAAATTCCTAAAACCTTTTGTGAAAGGATGATTGTTAACCATCTCTTCTTATATGTAATTTTCCAAAATTTGTTGTTATTGACTGTCATTTCGTTCCTCTCTTTGAGTATAAATTTGGGATTGGTTATTAGCAGAAGCAGAATAGCAGATGACTGAAAAGTCTATCTCAAAAACCATCCTTAATAAGTTATCTACTTAAACCTGCAATAGGTTTTTGTTTGGGTTAATTATCATAATCTACATGATATGCCTACCAGAAGGTTTAGTTATGTAAGTGTGAGTGTGTGTGACTTCTCAATTTCGGGTACTGATATACGTTCGAGTTCGACTCCCATGAAGTCCAGTAGGTAAATCATGCTTGGTACCAGGAAAATTCTAATATCATGCATTCACTGAACCTTAGTATAAAAGTGTGAGTATTCCTCTCTTTAGTGATTCACTGAAACAAAGATTACTTGTGCACTCACTCCATCTCTTCAAACAAATCAATCCACCAATGCCAAGTTCTACTTGTGCATTCAATGTTTTTGTGTTATGTTAAAAGTATTATGTTGGTTTTGACATGGTGAATATGCAGGTCACCTTTGAACCAGCAGAGTGTGATGATTTTTTTTTTTTTTTTCGAAAAAACAAAAATAAATCATCACACTCTGCTGGTTCAAAGGTGACCTGCAGAGTGTGATGATTTCTAATATAGGCATAGGTATAGTTTAAGGGGTGGGGCTTGTAAACACATATTTCATGTGCTAATTAACGGACGGGACATCGGTCGAATCAATAAGAGATATTATTATGTAGGTATCAAGTTCTGGTTTAAAATTAGTGTCCGACTGGTTCAAATCATCAAGCACACCAGTGACAAGTAAACTAATTAAGACGGTATTCTACTACGGATGGTTCAATGCCGTAGACAACCAAGCCATATGTAATAATATTTCGTTGGGAGATTAGACAAGAGCACTATGTCGTGCGGAAGAGTCTCAATTCTCTTTTCCGGGAGGCCCAGTTAGGGGTGGGGCTTGTAAACACAGGCCAGCCCTGGCAATAGCTCTTTCTGGGCCGACCCATTTGCAGGTATGAAATTGTAATTAAGAAGACAAATTTTCAGGAAAATTCCGTGCGGATAGGAAATTCTGCGAGGTTGGGATTTACTTGGCAATCATCTGGGTTTATTTTGGTAACCAATTGTTGAGTTCTTCTGTTAAGTGTCTGGTTATTATTTCTTTTTTTTTCTAAATTGTTTGGAGGTTTTATTTTAAATATCTGGGGTTAATTTGGTAGAATTTCTTTAAACTTATGAAAATTCTGGAATTTCCAGAGATTAACTCAATTAAGAAAGATGAGAATGATGATGGTGAAAAAGCAGAGTAATTAGTACTAGTAGTAATAAGTTACCTGAAAACAGGATAAACAGTTTCCATATAAGAAGCTTCGGTTCCTGAGGAGAACATGCCACTGAGGTGGGCCAGGATCCCATACACACTAAACAACGTCACAAAACACCCTGTAAACAATCCTGCATTGCACACCACTTAATAGTTAATAATTAACACTCTTAAACATTAAATTCTTTATTAATAATTTTATGAGTTGGTCGATCAATAAGCATGTTGGAAAGTATATGTTTGAGGTTCACATCTTCATGTATCAATTTCTTGTTGAATTCTCGAAAGGAAACACCAAGGTGCACCCGAAATTAGTAGAATTATAGTAGGTACCAAAAACCAAATATGATTCTGGAATCTAAAGTAACTCTAAATTTTAAAAATGTATCTCATAGAATGGTCTTGCAGGTCTAGTTAAATTGCATTCAAATTTGAACGTACACTCTATTATATATATGCTAGACGTATCACATATATAATTGTGTATAAACATTAAGGATCTTATACGAATATTTGCGAGTTAAAGCATAATGTATATAAATATAATAATGATTCAATATTGGTCAAAGCATTGTGGCACCATAGATAGTGGGCACTGAGATTTTGAGAATGAAAAGGGAGGCAAAGATTGAAGATTAGACTATACAATAATGAACAAAATAATCTGCAAACACTTAGCACCATGCATACTATAGGGAAGGAAAAAACAAAAGGGAGGAATTGAAGAAAAAGGCAAACAATAATTGTGTTTAATAATAACGAGTATTATTTACACTCGAATACTCAACGTATCGTATTAAGAAGGGTTAAGAGTAAGTACCAACAAAGAAAGTAACCATGTGAGAATCTTTGTGGTGTTGGGGTCTCAAAAACTTCATTGCCTTTTTCCTGTCAGTGTTTGCAAAGTGCTCCGTGAATAAGGACTCCACTTCATCCATTAGCCGAACCACCTTTCCACATCATAATCACCCTTTTAATTCATTACTTAATTACTTCACTAATTACACTTATATACCTACTTATTGCACTAACTTTTACTATTATATATTAATCTTATTTATTAATCTATTCTACTAATCATATTCATCATCCATTACAATGCAACTTTCATGATCATCTTGTAATACCATCATTACCAAATTATCAACATTTTTGTGGTAAACCCATGCATGTGTTTTATTTTTACCTTCATACACAGTTTTTCTAAAATGAATTTTCTAATACGGAAGTGAGGTCCTAAATTTTTATTTTAACAATGTCATAGTTTTCGAAAACTGTCTATCAATGACCAACTTTATTTTTTGTAAAGGCAAATTTTATTGATTATAATTATGCTGTGTGTGATATATTTGAATAGAGAGATTTCAAATAGTATGAAAAAATATTTGCACTTTTATATGAAATTATACACAACATTTAACCATAGTAACCGTTTCTTGATAATGTTTTTGAATTATCTATATCGACATTCTGATCGATGTTATTTTTCTAACCAATAATTTTTTATAATACATATATTTTTTTTAATCTTTAAATGAGAAAAACATAAGAAATATTTTACATGGAAGTACCGACCTTAAGCATAAAAAACCAACTTCAACTCAAAGTATTAAATGTAACACTGGCTCACACAACCAATCCATGAATGGAACATAAAAAACTTTTTTCAACCTACAATATTAATAATTACTTAATCCGCCTCAAGTAGAATTAAATGTCATCCCGAAATACAATGAATTAATACAATTCATGAATTTCGTTTGGTGTCAAATCACCACAAAATTGAATTTCTTTCTTTTTACAAATATTCAAAAAGTGGGAGACTCATAAATCATAATATACTGTATAGTACTATCTGGAAAAAGAAATGACAACTGACTAAGCATTTTATTTCTTCACGGACCTAAACACTTAATTAGCACAATCGAATTAAAGTAAAAATTTCGGTAAATTGTATTACTAATATGTTACCTTATCCGAGCTAATGAAGTGTGATCTTTTCACTACTTTGAGATAACTTGCGGACGCCTGCTGTTTTGATACCTGTTCAACCAAAATTCACTAATTAATCCGGGTTAATTTGTTGTGGTCGTGGCGGTTCATCCGGTCAATGTTAAAAAACTGTGATAATCAACATTTGGGGTTCGACCGGTCAAACTCGATTTTTAAACATAAAGCATAATCAGCACAGGAGTCAAGACCCAAAGTTACGAACTGTTGCACTTTAAAAATTTGTGTGAGATGAACTACCAATTCAAAAAATTCAGTTGGGGCAATCTTCAATGTACTAGAAGTATCCAATAATTCACTACATATAGCAATCCGTTAAATCAAAACTTTAATGTACTAGGAGTATTCAATAATTCCCTACATATAGCAATCTGTTAAATCAAAACAATCAGTCTACATAAATAACTCGAGTGAAATTGTCTTACTTCGCTTCTGAAGAACACATCACTATATATATAACAACAGGGAACTGTACAATTAATCATAAACAAACCAAGGTTTTACTTGGGTTGAACTCAAAAAAGAAAAAATAAAGGAAAACACACCTTGTCGAACTTCTTGAGTATCTTGGTGAAGGCGACCATATTGAGTGAACTGCGAAAAACGAAAGGATCATTAGAACATGCGATTAAAGCTTTAACACATGCTCATGTCAATCAAACGAAAAGTATTAAAAGTTTGGGAGTTTAAATATGTGTGGTCACGCTTATAATTTTGCTGTTAAAACACTTTTGTTCACAAATAGCACGCGAAATGTTACTCTGAGCAGTGTGATACATCATGTGACAGATAACAAATTCTGTAATTTAATGGTCTTTCTTAAATGTCACCAAATTCCGTTTGGTACAACTCACATGTATTTTCACTCCACAACATGACAATTTTTGTTATATCTGTCATTCACTCAACTTCTATTTTTGAACTATACACTTCTCGGACTATTCATTTATCACAACAACTTCTAAGTGACATTATATTTTAAACTTGAAAAAGAATTGAATGGATATTTTTAAGAGAACTCACTATATTAATATAATCAGTGGCAAATCCAACACTGAATTTTATGAGGATCTGAGACTATTGAGTAAATTTAGGAAGTGTAGAACTCCTGCACTCGATCAAAGGTGAAATACCTAAGTTCTAAGCAAATGGGCTAGATCAATTGTTGTAACGCTGTGGGTCGGCCGACCCTACCTGACCCACCGTAGCTACGCCACTAAATATATTGCAATAAATGTATTCTTTTGCTAGTGATAAGGGCAAAATAAGAGTTACTCTCGAAGACTATTTATGCATTTTTAGCAATGATTTGTGTATATAGACTATAGATGGTAAATTACTCTGGCATTAGTAATTCCAGCTCATTACTACTAGACTTTTCCCATTTTTGTGTTTCTACTTCTAAAACTGATTAGTTCATGAATTTTCAATTTTAACTACATTAATAGTTAATGAGCTAGATATGGTTAACATCGGCATAGTAGGCTTGCTTATATTATGAGTATGTAGTTTTATGAACGTTGTCGGTTATGAACATAGTGATTTCCTAAACAAGCATTTCTAAATTAAGAACCTCCCTATTGCAAATTGAAAAGCCTAATAAACACAAAATAAGGAAATATAGAGGTAGATTAAGTTGATTTTACTTTTTCCAGTACCTGTATGTTTTGAGCAAGCCAAGTCCTCTGTAAAGTTCCACAAAAGCCCCCCTGATCATTTTTTCAGCACACTGAAGCTTCTTCTTGTTGATGTATTCTCTTCCTGATTCTTTCTTTGGGTTGTTAACCAAATCTTCCCAAAGCATCGACGTTACCGCGCTTATGGTACGCGTCGGGGTTGTGGCCGGGATGTCGATTCTCATTGCCATCTTAGGTTTACCGTTCTTCGTCTTACCACGAATCGCGGAATTGACAAATTTGATACCATTTTTCTCTAATGCAGCAACCACTTCATCTGTTTGGGATTCTGTTGGACTATCACAACCCTCACTCTGGCTTTCTGCATCAGAGAAATTTAATTTTAATCATACAACATCCATTTTGAGGTACTTTTGTGATGCAATAATAGGTCATAATGGCATGGCAATTTGACTACTATTCATAAAGATAACATGGAAAAGGAAGTCCATAACAAGAATTGATTAGCATTGCCCCTTTTTAGCTAAAGTATTCAATAAACTTCTTGTTGCTAATGAGTTATTCCATTAATTAGCTAGTTGAAATTGCGAACAGATAATATAGTCGGTATAGTTTACCATGTTTAGTTAAGTAATGAAAATAGAAAGAAAAAAAAAACTAAAAAGACTATCATGTGTTTGTATATTAGATGGAGATTACCGTAAAATTCATAAATTCTCAAAAGATATGAATCAAGTGAACTCCCCTTATAAGTTACCTAGTTTAAAATTTTCTCAATATATAAATCTTATTCAGTATACATAAATGAGTTATTTCATTTTTTTTTTTATCATTTTAAGTTCGATGAACATTTCATTTATACTAATATGTGAGTAAGTTATGCATGAACATAATATGATAAACTAAGAACAGGATATAAAGAGAAACATATAGCTATTTTAAATTTGTAATGATTAAGTTTCATACTTGATTATGATTTGTAATAATATATACTATATTCTTAGGAACAAGAGAAATACAAACAAAAGTATTGTGTACTTACCGGAAAATTCGGAGCTCCGGCCAAATGAAGAGTTAGAGCGCGACAGTAATCCGAAGCCGCTGTCACCAGTTCGTGCGGAGGCCACATTTCTCCGGCGCCGCTCAGTAAGTACTCGTTTAAGGTCGAGCAGAATCTGAAGTTGCCTATTCAATATGTCCCCTCTTTCAACGAATTCAGTCTCTTTATCTTCGTAAAACTGGTTAACTTTATTCACCTCTTCATCTAACATTTCAATAAATGTCCTAACCTGAAACCCACATAATCAACTTCTACTCATCACATAATTTGTTATTACCAATTTTCC
>JAYMSL010002061.1:0-15189 GCA_036897195.1 Plantago coronopus
GCGGTGTACATGAATGGAACTGATGGTAAGCTAGGGCGAATCGTACATGCCAAGTGTAGGTAGATAGATGTTTCGTGTTAGACTGTCGATTTTGAAGTCTGGATTGATCCACATCTTGTAAACTATGAAGTTGTTTCATGTCTAAGATATCAATGGAAATGTGTTTTTTTTTTTACACTGGTTTCTTGTTATTAATGGAGAAGACTGCAATTTGTTACTATATTTCTTGAATTCTATGTTGTTGGAAAATGTATTGCTGCTAGCTGCTATGAACATTCACAACATTAGTTTGCTGTTCTGTTTTGCTTCTAACTCTGCATTCGGAAAAATCTTATACCGTGTGTTTTCGACTGCGAATTCCCCTGCCTTCGTTAAGTGGAAAGCAAAGTGAAATATTGTGTCTCCAACAGGATGATACTTCTTCTTCTTCTTGTTTCCAGAAAACGAAATCTTGATTACCCATATCACAAAAATCCCAAGAAATATTCTGAAATTGATCGCATACAGAATCGACTGTAAGTACAAAAGCAGGATTTCGTGTGGAAAACTTCCCGTCGTTAATTGGTTTAGTAGAAAACACACGTTATGATAATTTTCGGAATGTACGTAAAACAGAACAGAAAACTAATGTTGTGAACATAGAAGATCTCACAGTTCATCAGACAGATGTATCATGTATAGACCTTTCAACAAACTAACTAAAACATCCCCCTAAGGCCTAAGCCATAGTTTGCTAACAACTTATCATGGGGAGCTAGCCGGCTATATAGCTTCCAAAATCGTCAAGGTTTGAATTACAAAATGTTGTTCAACTCCTATATATTCTACCTCAAGCAGAGCCAGGAAATGGAGCTATGCAGATCGAGTTTGTGTTCATCGGCCAGCTTAAACGAGAAGGCACTCAGCAACACCGATGCAAAAACTTTCATCTGTCTGTATGTACACAAACTCTTTTCCTAGGCATATTCTTGGCTCTGCCTGCACATATATCATCATTTCACATTGCTGATGAACTTTGAGAAGTTTGAGAAGTTCATTGAGAACCTTCGCAGTGATCTCGGCCTAGATTGCCTTCCAGTTATTCAGGTAGTAAACTCAAATCAATCTCTTACAATTTTCATTTCAAGTGTCCTGCAGAACTTTCTCTTCTGAGCAGAATCTCATTCTTGCATTTCCAGGTTGCGAATGCGTCTGGAGATCAGGGAGATCGGGCAGAGAAACATACAAAAATCAATTCGGTCAAATTTAGTAACTGTGGATGCAGAAGGCTTGTCCCTGAATGGCGACCATGTTCAGCTGAACACGGCAGCACAGGTCTCGTTAGGACAGATGTTAGCCGAAGCATACTTGGATAATTTCCTCTTCCAAGCCGCGGCAGCACCCCGGAATTAGAGCTCCAGTAGAATCACTGAATGTTTAGCAGGGAACAAAACAATCTTATGTAACTGATGATCAATGTTCTTAAATCTTAATGAATGTAGCCTACTTCCTTTAATGATTTATATTAAAACTGTATTGGTTTAAATGTTCGAACAGTAATCTATTTACTGTTTATCTTTCTAATTTATTGCCTACAAATGTACTTGTTTATTTGGCAGAAAACAACAATGTCTAACAGCCTGTGGATTTCCTTTACTCTAATCTTAGCATTAGCATCATATGTCCCTTCCACAACATCTAAAAATTGCTGCATGCCGGACCTATGCGACTTTCCGGACAAAACAGTCCGGGACAGTTACCTGCAGGATCGATGCAGAGATACCGACCAGCCTGAACAATGTTGGGAGGAGATAATCATGCCTAACTACGAGAAATTCGAAAATAATACCTGTGGAGTGAACAATGTCTTCTTTGTAGCGCTTGGAGTCATTGACATTGCAAAAGAAGAGGCCATAGAAATCGCGGATCTACTGAATCAACTAGAAAGCAGCACCCGTGATAACGATGAATTGAAGAAAAGGTACAGTTTGTGCGTCAATGATTATAATGATGCAGTTCAAGACCTGGATCAGGGCAAGATGTATCTGCATTCACGAGAGGACTGGTTCAATGATCCGTCACCGGTTGATAATGTGCTAAATGATCATATTAATACTTGCTTGTCTAGTTTCAATAAGACATCTGTTGATCCGGCCAATATTAAATTCAAGAACAAGGACTTTGTTGTTTATGTGCAACTTGTTCAGACTGTTGTTCAGAGGGCTATTGATATCATTCTTGATTAGAAATGAGATTTTAATCGAGTTCTAAATAAATTATAAGTTTTCTTACAACAAACGAATGTGTTCGTGTGAATTAATCGTGTCAAGCCACGCGAGTACATACTACAGACCAGCCATGTCAATCTTACTTGTGCGTGCATCGAAAAATTCTCAAGATTTTGTGAAGAAGCGTACATAACTTTGAATTTCTTATGAATGTATTAATTATACGACTTGCTTGTGTAGTACAACTGTACAATCACCTTCACCCGATGTATGATGTTCTTATCACAACGACTATCATCCCACGTACGTATTGTGAGTTTTCGATTGGATAATTATGTAACACAATACTCTTTCCACCATGATACTATTACTATATAACTTAGTACACCAAGAATTGACTCATCCCGACAAAATATATTTGAAAAATTGATGTAAAGTTAGGTCAGTGAACACACACCATTAGTTAAAAGTAGTATTTATTACAAAAGTGAATTGGGAACATATGTTATGCTATACGTAATCATCAACTTAATCGATTGATCAAAATCAAAGAATATATGTAATGTTACGTAACGTTCAATTTACCTGAAATTTTCCGAAGTAAACTAAATAAATTTGAATTGAACTGAAATTAAATAATTTAAATTACGTAAATTTAAACTGAATTGAACACAAATAAAATTAAAGTGAACTGAACCGAGACTAAATTGTCTGTGCTAGCCAGCATTAATTCCCCAAATAACATTGGAATCCAATTCTTGTTTGGTTGCTCATAGAATTCTTTCTTCTTTCATCTATGCAAGTTGATGTCATCTCTTCTTATAATGGAGTTATTTTCTTGCTTTCTATAGTAAATAGGCTATCGAGATAAATTAATATGAGTGGAGTTATCTATTGTGTGGATTTGTGGGTAACATGTGGCATTTGCATAGCTATGACTCGCATATTTTAAACGTTATATAGTTATTAATGTGTCGAGATAATTTAATATGAGTGGAGTTATATATGGTGTGACTTCGTGGGTAACATTTAAGTTGTATATGACTATGTATCTTAAACGTTCTATAGTAAATATATCGACATAATTAATATATGAGTGGATGGTGTCAATTTGAGAATAACATTTGCATTTGCACAGGACTCGTATATCTTAAACGTTCTATAGTAAATGGATCGACATAATAATTCAATTTGAGTGGAGTTCTATGGTGTGAATTTGTAGGTCACATTTAGCATTTGCATAGAACTTCCATATTTTAAACGTTAAAAGAATGACAATCACAAACTACATAATTTGCAAAATGTTTTTTTATATATCACTAAGTTTCATTAATAAAGATTTGAAAATAACAATGTTTCATAATTTTCTCTAAATTGAATGTATATAAACGGAACTGAATTTAACACAACTGATATAAGTATGCCTAACCAATTTTATTTCTGCTACTCACTCAAATACTCAATTCTTCCTTATAAGGAAATTGAGGTACTAGGGTTTGAGCGACTCCAGTAAAATTTGAGGTTTAACCTACTCCGATAATAGTTGATAGAGTCGTTTGTGACTTGTGAGTTACGATTTATTTGATCTCTAAGCCGCATGTAATATTTCTAGGAAAGTTGTGGCTTGGAAAAAAACAAAAAACAACAAGATTATAATTGTGGAGATAATGTCATATATTCTTATTCCAAAAGCACATAAATTATGGTCTCTAAAGGGATACAATTTGAATATTGTTCATATCTTCAAAAATACTCACATGATCATAATTATCTTTTAAATATTTATAAAAAAATGTCCAAATATATTGGAACACCACTAAATTTTGCAAAGCTATGATGTCTACAGTATTATAAAGTATACTAATTTTTCTGTATTCATGTAAAATTTCAACTTATATATAAATCTTTAAAATCACGATTTATACAAACAGTATCTATAAAATTGTGTGTCGTCCGGTTTAGGTAAGTATTTTCCGTAAATGTCTATCACCCATTATCTACCAATATTTATACTAATTAATGCCATCTGCATACACCTAGAGCTGTAAGCCTGTAATCTACCTGGAGCCTTCCAAAGTTGTGTTCTTAATTTAACTATTCGAGCTCGACTCAATAAAGTTATTGTAAACATGTTCGAATTCAAACTCAAACTCAATTCGAAATCTTATCAAGCATACAATTAACACTGATTATTCAAGTTCCTTACCAGCGGTTCATGTTGCTTAGATGACAAAGACTCCACTCACTGTGTATATAGTATGTTCTAAAGTGTGTTAAAGCTGGCTAATCAAGTACTTAAATGGAAGATTTAGTTCATCATTAATAGCCAAATTGTCACAAACCATGTTCTATTATGCTTTCCGCGGTATTTCCAAGCTTAGTGTTCGTTCGCTTTGGAAAAAAAACGAAAAAATTACTAATTGTTGGAAAAGAACACAGTAGTGCTGATCTCTCACTATATATAACCTTGCAAGTTTGTGACATAGCAACATATCATTTCATCACTTTCCTATCAACACTTCAATTCATATCCAACATTTTCGATTTCCATACACAGATCATGATAGGGTGGGAGGATGTGTACAAAGTAGTCGAGTCGATGGCGCCCCTCTACTTCGCGCTGGGGTTAGGGTACGCCTCGGTCAAGTTCTGGCACATGTTCAAGCCAGACCAATGCGACGCTATCAACAGGTTCAATTGTTTCTTCATCATGCCATTCTTTACGTTCCAGTTCACCGCAGGAGTGGACCCCTACCACATGAACTACCGGTTCCTGGCCGGGGATGTGGTAGCCAAGGCGATTGTGGGGGTGGCACTGGCAATCTGGGCTAATGTGTGGAAGAAAGGCGAGTTATCGTGGGCTATAACGTCCTTTTCACTTTCGAGTTTTAACAATACTTTAGTGGTGGGGGTGCCCTTGTTAAGGGCGATGTACGGGGAGGTGGGGGAGGATTTGGTGGTGCAATCATCGGTCATCCAGGCGCTGATATGGTTTCCGACGCTGTTGTTTTTACTTGAATTCAGGCGGACATACTGGATCAATCGTCCTAACATTCATGATGAAGAGATGAATGTGTCCAAGAATAGCATGGATCCATCTGATCAGCAGAATTCTGCTGAAGTAGTGAGTTCAGATGTAGTTACTGAAAATAGAGTGCCTAGCTCTTTGCCAGCATCGCCTAATTTCGCGATGATCATGAAGAAGGTGTGTTCGAAACTAGCTAAGAATCCGAACTCATACGCGTGTGCCCTTGGCCTCATTTGGGCTCTCTTCGCGAAAAGGTATGTCCTGTTAATTCAGATAGATGTACGTTACGTTTTTCACAATACTTTGTAATAATTAACGGTTTGATTGCACTGAACCAAATTAGGTGGGATCTCCAAATGCCAAACCTAGTTGAAGGTTCTTTGCTAATAATGGCAAAGGCTGGAAGTGGAGTTGCCATGTTCACAATGGGTAATTATTATGTCAATTGGCTCTTGTCAAGTTATGGAATTTATACGACGCAACGTGGTTGGTATTCTTTTTCTTCTTGAAACGGAAAAGGTGACTCGAACCTTATTTATTTGACAGGATTATTTATGGGACTACAAGAGAGAGTGATCGCATGTGGTGTGCGACTAACCCTCTATGGCATGGTTTTGAGGTTTGTAGGAGGACCCTTAACCACTATGGTCGGGTCGCTTGCTTTGGGTTTGCGCTCCAAGATCCTCCACATAGCTATTGTTCAAGTACGTAGTCGTCATCGATATACTACAATAAATGTTGATGTTCAATACGCTACTTATCATAGTTGGTATTAATGAATTCACATTTATACGCAGGCAGCACTGCCACAAGCGATAGCATCTTTCGTCTTTGCTCAAGAGTACGGTTTGCATGCCAGTGTACTTAGTACCTCGTAAGTGCTTCTTCTGGGGTTATGCATTTACTTCTCATATTCATTGTGAAATTGGAATTAATAATGGTTCTTTTTTTTTCTTTCAGGGTTATTTTTGGTACAATTGTATCACTCCCACTCTTGATCGGTTATTATCTCGTACTAGATGTCCTCAGTTGATCTCCTTTGGAATGTATGGATTGTAAATCCAGGCTGAGGTCCATTTATATTAATTCACAAGTACTAAATTTTACGAGGAGTACGAATTCAAGTACTTATGGACTAAACACATTGTATTAATTTAGTCTAACCTAGTTTTATGATATTGTTAGCCTTGCTAAACTATTGTTGGATTAGTGTAATGACCTTCCTTTTTAAAATAATCTATCCTCACCACTCCTCCACAACCCATGAGAAGAAACATCAATCTCCATACATAAATCCTCATGCCAAACATAAAACATCCACGTGCTACAAATATCGCGCCCTTTTACCATTTCACACTTCTCACCGATTGCACATGTAGAAAGACATTCGTCAAGTAAGAAGTTAAACAAAATCACTAAATGGGTAAGGTTTTCCCGTTGCTGGTGCAAGAGCATGCCATACCATGTCCCTCACAGTTGTTATGGGCTTTGCAATGAAGAGTGAGCAAGTATACGTCATCATCGAAAGACAATTTCCAGGAGCATAGGCGACAGGGATCAATTGAGTGAAATAGTCTAGTCGTCTTATATTCGAGTCTTGCAAGACTCCGTCACTCGTAGATATTCCATGATAACTCTTCAATTCATTTACTCATTGTAAACGAAGGTGTAAAACTTGTGTTGCATACCCACTTAAACATTAATTAAATTCTCAACGAAAAAGAGACAAAACGTAAAATGACGTCTAAATTTTACAGTTAATTCTAAACTATTTAAACACTAATCCAACAATAGTTAGCAACGTAAAATGAATTAACTCTTAATTTTAAACTATTTAAACACTTCAACCATCACATATTTTCCATAATATTTACAATATATTACCGATTTTTTTAGAAAAGTATCGAACTATCATGAGAAGTACGAGACGCGTACTTCTTTCTTATTTAAAGATTCAAAACATTGAAATAACGTTTCGCAGTTTTATTGTAAGATCTAGCTCATAAAAACTTCGAATAATTTCGGCCCGCACAGGTTTCCAAACAAACGCTTAACACATCTCACACAAGGGAAATAACGCTTTTAGTTTACAGCTTACACGACAAAGAGCACCACTTTCAAAATTCTGCTTCTTCTACAGCTACCAGAAAAGCTTCCAAGCTCCATTGCAACGAAGTCGTATAGCTATGCTGCAGCTGCAAGCCCTAATTCGCGCCCATTCACGGAATTTTCTCAAACTTCGCCGCTCTTTACACTCATCTCCAGCTCCATCTATCCGAGAGACCGGCTTGTATGGATTCGACCACCTCAAAACTGCCAAAGGTTTCCGGCGCATGGTCGACGATGCAATTGAGCGGTGAGAATCCGAAAACAGTTCATAATCAATTCGTTTTGTTAAGAAATGGTATTACAGCTATTGAATTTGGTTTGCAGGTCTGATGAATTAGTTGGTTACATTGCTAGCATGCCTTCTGCTCCAGATATAATTAAATCAATGGATGAGATATCTGATACGGTGCGAATAGTGTAGTAACTGTGTGCATCAGCTTTGATTGTTGTGTTGTAGAAGTTGGTTTATGTTTCGAATTAGATAATGATTTGAGTGGTTTTTATGGTTAGGTTTGTATGGTGATTGATTCGGCGGAGTTATGTAGGCATACACATCCGGATAGGTGAGCACTGCTGCGTTACTTCTTGCGTGATAGTGAGGATTTCGATGATTGATTTGTAATGCTCTCATTTTTATGCTTTGTAGGGAATTTGTTGAGGAGGCGAGCAATGCGTCTCTACGGATGAATGAATATATACATGTGAGGTGACTGGATCAGTGATTCATTTTCATTGCAATGGTGGTTGTCACTTGTCAGTTTTGTGTAGTGTCAGTTATCAGTTATACTATTTCTCAGGTCACTCTGTGATTTTTTCTAGCTTTTAAAAGTTATGAGTAACATAATGGTTCCGTTCTAAGAAGGTCTTAATTGTTTTAAACTGAACTGGAGTATGGGTTCGGGAGGTTATATTATTTCCTAGTGTTAGACTGTTAGTTATGATTGATGAGGAGGCACACATTGATGAGCGAAAATAAATAGAAATGTCAAATATTTCTATTTTTCTGAACGGATGACTGAAATGATATCAGACATCAAAGTTTCTATTGTACACTGTGATCCTTTAGCATTTCATGTCTAGTATAGTAACGCTACTATTTCTTTGCAGAGTCTTAACTCAAACCCGAGTTTGTATCATGCGGTTGTAAAAGCTGAGAATAATCATCACTTGCTAACTGGAGAGGGTCTAAGAGCTGCAAATTATTTACGTATGGACTTGGAAAAGGGCGGAATTCATCTTGACCCTGGTATTAATTATGAGCAAGTAACTGGCATCTAATTGACTTAAATTATTATAATTTCATTGGTTTAAACATCGCTCCTTGTGGTTGGCAGAAAAACTGGATCGTGTGAACAAGCTGCATATGGACATTGTTCAACTCTCCAGAAAGTAAGTATTTTATAAAATGTCTTAATTTCTTCAGTGTTTGGTTACATATTCCCTATAGCAGTATGATGACTTACAACAAAGATCATCATGTTTTCATATTTAAGTGTATCTGAACATATAGTCCTTTGATTTATATTATCCGGGCAACAGTAATACAGTTTACGCTGGTCGAAAGATTCTAGGTGACAATAACAATCCCAGGTTTAGAAAGGCAGCTGCTTAACGCTTATTCTTTGCTATTAATGTCATGTTTCCAAAGTTTCCAGAAATTAGAACTTATTGTTCTGGTAAAGCAACTCTTAGTTCACTTTCTGGATTTGCACTTTCATTTGCTTCTTCATATTTTCTGTTTCTGTACCCATGAATGAATTAGTTAAACAGTGAATATGTATGGTTAAATATCTATATGGATGCACCATCTATGCATATAGTTTCAATGGGATTTCGACGCAGTTGCTCAATTTTGTTTACTATTTTTTTAAAGGGTTGTGTGTATTTTGTAGTTTGCAACCATGATTGTTGCATTCTCTATCTACAGTTCTACACCATGACCTCTATGTCCAGTTTCTTTAACTTCAACTGGGGAACTGGTGCAAGATGATTGAAATTTTTGTTTTCTGATCAGGTTCAATCAAAATATTATCACTGATCCAGGTCACATAGATATATTTCCAGCATCTCGTATCCCCAAGAACCTGTTTCATGTTGCAAAGCCTATATATCGGCCTTCATCAGTTGCATCAAACATATCATCATCCGGGAAAGATGGCAATTTTAGAGAGAAAGGATTTCGTTTAGTGACAGAACCTAATAGTCTGTGTTCTATTTTGCAGTTGGCTTCTGATGCAGAGGTACGTTTGTGCTTACACTTCTAGTCATTATGCACTGAATTTCAGGGGTGAAGGAATATAATTCATCTTTCCATATATGGAAATAACAAGGAATTGCTCACAACTACTGGAAAACATTTATGCCTTCTGAGTAGTTATCTTAAATGTTTACATGGATAATTCTGAGGATAGATTTCCATTACATGAGTCCTTTGAGAATTTGATCTACCACACTATAACCAACTTAACACTCATAAGCCATGTTTCTACTAATTATATTCAGGTTAGAAAGCTTGCTTTTATCGGTGGAAATTCCGTCCCACGTGCAAATCTAGCTGTTCTAGATGAACTTCTTGCAGCACGTCATGATTTTTCTGAGGTTAGATCGCCCTACATATATATCTGCGTTTGTTCATTATGAAATTGGTAGTAGCATCTCGATGACGCAGGAAGGCTATCCTGTAGTAATTCAAAGTATGTCGAAATGTAATTCATTATTTTCAGATTTTTAAATGAGTAGGGGTGGCAAACAGGCGGATTAGGGTAAAACAATATTGATAATGATTATGAGTTTTACCCAATTATCTGTACCAATTAAGTGGGTGGAGCTGTTAAATTACAGAGTTAAAACTTTAACCAGTTTATTTTGACCCGTTTACCCAGAACAAGGAGGTAAGGGTTACAATATAATGGGATTTGCTTGAATCGAAATTTTAGGGTTTATCTGTGTAAAATTTGAAATCTTTATTTTAACCATATTTGACCTGTTTCATATGGGTGTTAAATGGATACCAGTTTTTCCACCCTGTCTTTGTAAACAAATGGGTCCAATATAAATTTGAATTGGTCGGGTATGAAAAGTGAAAACCATTATAACTGGACAAATTGTTCATGATATGTAGTGGGCTGTGGGGCGTGGACACTGATACACTAAAAAACTGATGTTCTAATATTTTTCATACGATAACTATGATTTAACCTATGACTGACAGAAAAGTTATTGTGTATTCTTGGACTTGAGATGGATTGTACTTTTCTTGCTTCCTTCCCAACCTTCATGACAAGCCGAATTCATTACTATCAGACTTATTATATCAGTTCTAACTGGGTGTGTAGGTATTGTTTATGGTGATGTGACATTGTTAATATTTAGAACTTTGTTTTGTCATTTCCTACTTTTACTTCCATGCCCTAATTTTACTCTCCCAACTTCGTATCCTTACTATAGATTTGCTTTTGCAGATAATGGGATCTAAATCTTATGCTGAATTTGTACTGAAGAGTTATATGGCTTCATCACCTGAAGTTGTACTGACTTTTCTGCACGATATGAGTAAAATGGTCCGACCGAAGGCCGAGGAGGTATGCCACTAACAAGCGCTAATAAATGTAGAGGACTTTGATCTTTCTGTAGCCGGCGCCTTGTTTTCTGTTCACGGAATTTTTGTTGTAGGAGTTCAAGAAAATCTCAGAGTTTAAAAGGACAAAATGTGGCCAAGTAGCTGAGGAGTTGGAGCCGTGGGATGAGCCATATTTCACACGAATGATGAAATCTTCAGCCCAGAATTTGGATTTTTCGGTCAGTTTGCAATTCATGATCATAAATTTATTGCAAAATGCTTGTTCTAACTTTACTTCAAGGCCTATTGACTGCTTATTTCAAGTCAAAAGAGGTTAAGTCTCGCTGCCAAACGAATTGCTGTAAGGATACTTGTTCGTAATTGAGTAATCATCATACCCATTGCCAATTCAGTCAGGTAGCTGGACCTTGGTATAATTAGATTTGCAAGAACATGAAATTATAATTCATATGCATAATAGATGGCTTTATTCTTCGTTGCTGGTAAATTTATATTAATTCATACACAGTTGTATTTTGAAAGCTATGTTATCATCATTCATCATAAAATTGAGTATATTTGTGTCTTCCACAACACCTCGATGAATTTTTTTATCAATATATACTCTTTGCCATGCTAAAGGCAGCTAGATGTTGGTTGTACAATTTGCAGGTCTTATCATCATATTTCTCCTTGCCACGATGTATTGAAGGATTGAAAGTACTAGCTGAATCATTGTTTGGTGTTAGATGCCATGAGCTCCCCGTTGGCCCAGGTGAAGCTTGGCATCCGGACGTGCGGAAGTTATCCCTGCATCATCATGAGGAGGTAATGAATTGAGTCCATTCTATAGTATACTACCTCCCTGGAGTTTGGGAAATAAGAAAGACAGAACAATTGAATCGTTGATAGATACACATTCATATGCATGTTAAGTTTGCACCTAAAACCCACTGGATTGAAAGCTATTAATTTGAGTGCTCTGGTGCAGGGTGACCTAGGACATTTGTACCTCGATTTAAAATCTAGAAAGGGTAAGCATCCTATTTGTGCACATTTTGCCATCAAAGGAGGGCGCAAAATATCTGCCACAGAATACCAACTCCCGGTATGTAGAGTGCTTCCTCATTCCTTAGTGTTCATATAAATGTTCACTTCCTGATATTTGTTCATGGAACTGTGCCTATGGTTCACCATCATTGCCCTTTCACATTTTGATAATGCCAGCATAATTAGCGGTGGCTATTTTCATGCGCGATTCTGTACAAAGCTCATGTCCTTACTGAAAAACGTAGATCATTTCTCCAAGTTTTCTAGCATATATAAGTGTCATGTATTACTATGCTCGGAAGTGATTGAATGTGAGATTTGTGCCTGAACTTTAGAGTGTTACATTCTATTCTCTATTTCTCTTCCTGTCAAATCTTGGCACAGTTTCATGATTCATACTTGGATTTTGATGTGTGCCAAAGTTGATCATTTTTTTAAAATCTTAATTATAATCTTATACTGACAAAAAAGTTCTCTAATCTGCAGATAGTTGCACTTGTTTGCAATTTTTCGGGGCCAAATTTTGCATCTGTGCAACTCCACCATTCTGATGTTGAAACACTTTTTCATGAGTTTGGACATGCTCTCCATTCATTGCTGTCAAGAACAGTAAGTAGTTAATTCCATTTTGATATACATCATCATTGTTCAGTGTGATCTCAACTTTTTATCTTGTTCTCCAGGAATTCCAACATTTTTCTGGGACCAGAGTAGTTCTTGATTTTGCTGAAATACCTTCTAATCTCTTCGAGTGAGTAGATATGGTCTATATGCATATTCTATATATATTCTTAAATATAGGAGTAAACGCAAGGTTTCGTGACTGACATGTCCCATCACTTGCATGAAATGAAATCATGGTTCCTAAAATTAGTGAGAGCAAAAGGTTAAGCATATCTCTGGTGTTCATATGAATCATTTTGATTCGCTTTTGCAATCTGGAGATGAGAATTTCCTATGTCCTCAATAAGTAACATCATTGTTAGAGGATTGATGATTCAAAGTCCTGGCTTGAGCTTATCATAACATTTTCCTGTATTTTGCTGGATAGGTACTATGCATGGGATTATCGGGTGTTGAGGAAATTTGCAAAGCATAAAACAACAGGTGATCCAATACCTGAAAAGTTGGTAAATTCACTAGTTGAAGCCAAAAAGTTGTTTGCTGCAACCGAATTGCAACGCCAGGTAATGACTAAAGACGAGAGTATATTTGATCCAAGATGGCAACTTGAAATTGATTTTTCTTTTTTCTTTTTCTTTTCCAGGTCCTTTATGCCTTGCTTGACCAAACTCTTCACACGATGCATCCATCATCAACCAGGAATACAAGTTCCATATTTGCGGATTTGCAAAGAGAGCACACCTGTTGGAAGCATGTGGAAGGGACGCATTGGCACACACGATTTAGTCATCTTGCTACGTATGGTGCAGGTATGTCTAGTCTAGTTGGGAGGCATTGAATGTTCAGTTTCATTTGCTATTATTAAGCTCTAGTAGTTGACTAGTTTCAATAGGTCTTGTAATTTGAGTTTTCTAGTTTTCAGAAGTTCTCTCATTTATGTTCACTGCACGCAAACTTTATAGCTTTGTGCAACAGAAGCACACTTTAAAATATATACTCCCTCCGCTTTGCTATTAACTGTGGATTGTTATTTTCGTGATCCTCATTACTCATTAGTTCTATTCATCCGGTATTTAGTTCCCATTAGTTGGTACAGACGTGCACAGAATTACTAGTAACTTCTCGGCCGTCATGATATTTCGTTTATGCTATTTCCATTCCTTGTTCAGGGTACTACAGCTACTTGTATGCAAAATGCTTTGCTGCAACAATATGGCAAAACATATGCCAAGAAGACCCATTATCGCTAGAAACTGGATCTGTTTTGAGGTCAAAATTCTTGCAACATGGTGGTGCGAAAGATCCAGCCATGATCTTGACTGATATTGTGGGGAATTGCGTGATACAAAAGCAGTGTGGCGGCATCATTCCTGATGTTACAAGCCTTGGCAGGGAGATGAACCTAATGCACTAAATCCGAGTTTCTTGGCAAGATGAAAAAGAGAAGCCTGTCAATTATTGAATGATGCATGCTTGTGGCTGAAGAACAATGTGGCGGATGAAGCTAAGCAGGGTCAGAGCAAGGATTTTTGTTTCTCATTCGAGCTAGAAAGACATAACCAAATGAGCTCTTCCCCCGCCTCGAATGAACATTGAGACGGGGAGCCTGAATATAGGAAACTCAGGATATATACCAGATGATTTACCATTTAGATTGTTGGTTTACTTAGACAGTGAGCCTAGAAAAAACATTAGAAACTAGACGAACTATATCTGAGTTTGTATTTGATTTTTTTAGTTATTCTAACTGCAAGTTCTGGTTTTTTTTTTCCTTTCTTGAATCTTGAATCGACAAATTATTACAAACTATTCTTGGTCTCTCTTGAAGTAGCTTTGCAGTATGCAGTACCATTCTGGACGAACATACACTCTCTCATTGTGTTCACGGAACATGATTATGAACAATCAAAAGCCAGAAGATGGGGAGAAAAAAAAAGTGGTTATAGATGACTTGCAAAATTTATGTAAAAACCTCTCATATTGTATGGGATCGAGTTTCGAGTAGTAAATCCGAACATGCATTGTGACTCATGACCTCGTATGCTGCTTAGAGAGAATTTCTGAATTGAATTGAACAACATAAATATATATATACTAGAATCGCGTCACGTGTTACACACGTGAAGCATATTCATATTATTGTGACACTTTATTTTATAGGTTTTATATTATTTTTGTTTTGTATTGTTGTTTGATAAATTGTATAATTTTCGACTATTTATTAAAAAGAAAAAATTATCGAAACATATTCATTCTTGGTGTCAAATCGTACATATTAAAAGAGATTATTTTACTAAAATCTGAAATATTTTTGAATAAGCGTAATATGATAGAAAAAATCATTTTTTAATAACAATTTGATAAAAGTATGTAATTTTCGACTATTATTTAAAAAAAAATTGTCAAAACATGGTCATTATATGGATGTCAAATCGTAGACATTAAGATTATTTTGGTGAAGTCGGAATTATTTTTGGATAAGCATATTTTTATAAATTCAGATTACAAAACAGGACAAAAAGGATGGAATAGATGTGGTAGATTTTTAAAGTTGTAATTTGTGGCATTTTTTATAAGTTTTATATTATTTTTATTTTGTGATTTTGTGTGAT